>CM044007.1:74316357-74381357 GCA_024085815.1 Flaveria linearis | reverse complement strand
TGATGCGATCTGATTTGGTTGTTTTTGCATGTCGATGATGTAGTGAAACTGATATCTACCTTTATATTAATTTTTGTTCAAAAGAATTGTTTTTTTTTCAGTCCACTGTTAGCGATGATGAAAATGTGTTCATCGGAGAGGTTAAGATCTTAGTGTTGGTTTGTGGTTTCTTCGGCTATGATGATACTCTAAAGTGGTCTTGAGTTCCCATGAGCAGTACGCTTGGAAGAAAAACACTAATTTTTTTAAATAAATAAGAAGTTAGGAGCTTAATTTGTCAGGGTATTTGATAGAAAAGGAAAATCTTATAATATTTGAAATCCACTTGCAATTTTTAATGAAATCATGTAGATTTCACACGTCTCCCTCCTATTTCTTGATGCTTCGATTTTTTTAATATTCGAGTGATTTTAATTGAATATTTTCTTTGCGAGTCTCAAAAAACCAGAACGTTGAAGGTGGATTTCAGCTTCAGCTATGACGAGATTGTCAGTATTGAAAGGTGAAACAAGGCCACGCTAGCGACATTCACCATGGTGCTACACTGAGACCACCCCGAACATCATTATACACCTATAATGGCGATAACCATGGGAAACCGATCATGTCCTTGAGTACAAGCTAGGGTGTTTTAGGGTGGGAGTAATATTGGTAAATGTAATATACAAGCGCGCACCATACCACGTTACCTGTAATTTTTGCAAAACACAAATGCTCTTTTACATTTCTCCAACAGTTTTCTTTTACTGCATTAAATTAGGGCCATGTTTACATGTATCCATTCATGATTTCTTATCTTTAGCAATTAGTTTTAGTTTCCATAATTAATTCTTGTATGTGATATTAGAAAAGAGAGGAGAAATTTATAATAAAAACTTGTCTTTTTTTCCTTGGATGTTCCACATTAGAAAATTGAACATCTTGAATCGGTCTTTAATACCAACTGATCACGAGTTGATACTTTAGTGTTTTCTTAATTTAAAAACATGTTTCTACATCGTTATTATTATGCAACAAGTTTATTTTGTTTATGTTTTGTTTTGTAGGAATTTGGAGCTTAAAAGAGCTCAATTTAAGGTGAAAGAAGCAAAACATAAAAGTAGAAGGACTAAATGTGAAAATATCAAAAGTTACAAAAGATCAAATTAGAAGAGTACCCAGCGTATAATACATTGGGTTGGGCATATAATACGTCATTGGGATTATGTTGGGCGTCTAGTTTGGCGTATATTAAGAAAATTCATAAAGTTGGGCCTTGGAATACTGATGTGGGAGTATAATTCGCCCCGGGTTGACGTATAATATGCTGATGCTTAAGAAACTCCACATTTTCAGGATTTTCAACTTTACTTAAACCAACTAAAATGAAATCCGATGAATAACTTCCCATGCATGAAAATTAACAATTCCCAGCTGATTTTTAGTGTTTACAAGTCTCCCGGTTCATTTTAAATCATCATTGATCACCATTAAAATCAAGATTGAAGGTTCAATAACACGATACGTTGCTATGTTTTTTGATCACTTTCGTAGAACCACTCGTACTAAGTAAGACTATTAATGTGTTTTAATTAGGGTTTGTTGAACACTGATCGTTGAATGTAATCACAATTTGTGTTTAAGTTAAGAAGTTCGTTTATAAATAAAATTACTTATTTAATTAGTAGTTTTAGGTTTACTTACATCGTGAACTCGTTTAGATTGATAGGTAATTTAATATAGACGAATTGATAACTTTATGATAAATGAGTCTTAAATGTTTGACCCTTTGTTATTACTACGATTAAAGTTTTTGTTAAGCATTTAAGTTAAGTTTAAGTGTTTGTCTTAAAACATTTAAAGTTTTCATCTTTATTTTCAAAGTCTTTGTTAAGCATTTAAGTTAAGTTAGTTAAACACTTTACATTAATTCTCTGTATAGACAACCTTACTTACTATTGCACAATAAAGGTAGCTAAGACCAATTTATTAACTTGTTTTTGATCGAGTTTCGATAACCAGATCATCAACCCAGAACCCAATCAAGGAAGTGTATTAATTAATTATTGAAGCTATCTATGTTGAGTTTGTTTATTTTCTTTGGTTGTTATCTAGTATTTTATTTATTTAATGTTTATCTTTTATTTGAGTTTTATTATGGCGATTAATTATATTCATATGTTGACAATTACCTTAGAAGTTGTAATTAAGATACATTTATAGAACTGTATTGTGTTAAGAATATAAAAGATTCGGATAAAGCAACCGAAAATCATTATGATCAATGTGCAGAAAATCAAGGAGTTGAACTAAAAGCAAATGGCCACTAAAATTAAGGTGCTGACTATTTTACTACAGCATAACGGATTGTCCGCGACAAATGGATTCATTGGATGATCCTATGTGAATAATCACTAAAACATCAATGATACTCTGTCAAAAAACATAACGTGAATAATAATTTACAGTTCACTATAGTTTATCAATGAGGTTTACTGAGGGATACACCGCGGGAATATCATTTTTCAAATTATTGACAAATTTGGTGGCAGTTCACATGGTAGTATCATCAAAGGAATCAAGGAAAAGATGTTACATTGAAGATCACCAACGATGGGTTGTTGAATGTGTGTTATGTCAATGAGGTTTTATAGAGCGAGTTGTTAGTTTTTCAAGTGAACCATAGGTTTTTTATCAAGGAAGGGAGACCTACTCTCATCCGAAGGGAACAGTTGCACACCTTAAAAAGAATTTTAAACAGTGTTACATACGCGCTCAAATATTGACCACCCTTCAATAAATATTTACAATCCCCCCAACCCCCTAAATTTTACAAAACATGCCAATAATCTTAAACCCTATTTTTAAAGCCTAATATTTTATATATTATATAGCGTTAGTCGACCTACTCTTATAAATTCCCGCCCGGTTTGAACTGGACTGAAAAAATTCACCATATACCATTAGTCAAAAAACCCTTAAAAAATTTTCACCTTCATAAAAAAATATTCTAGGTTTGTCGCTGTTTTTTAGCAGCCCTAATCAGATTATATTACTTTTCTGTAATCAAGCTTCCCATAACCTAACTTTTAAATTTTAATCGAATTCCCCTTAACATATTGTAAGTTTTTTGTGACGTTAATTATAATAATTTGTGTCTTGTAGTGCAAGGATTATAATAAATTCATGTTATCCAAGTTCATATTTCCACCTTGATAATCAAAATTGGATCTCGTTGCATGATTAGCATTTTTTTTGTAAGATAAGATATCACTAACATCATTGTGCATTATTTGCATTTATTTTCTATACAATTAAGCAATGCATACATTTATTGAGTCACGGAAAACATATATGAAAACACACTTATATTCAAATTGACAATTAATAATTAAAGTGTTTTATATATTAATATATAATGTCATGATAAGATAAGGTACAAACTTTCAACCTTGTTACTTTCCTACATTTAATTAGTACCAACGTGACAAGGATAGGCACAAAAGGAAAAAAATAAAGAAATATAATAATTATATATGATAACCATAACAATGAACTGTTCTATTAGATGGTGATGTAGAAATTAGCACCTAACAAATAGTGGTGTCTAAAGGATGCATCATCTCACATCATCTAACAATGAGTGGATATCAAAAAATATTTTTTTTTGTTATTTTATTAATACGCCCTCTCTTTTCACGTAACTACCTTCTTTAATTTTAACGTTAAGTGTGTTATGATAATGACAATTTTATTTTCGTCTAAACAGGATTTTCAGATTTAAATCATGTTTTAACTAGCTTTGTAATAACCTTACACAAATCACGTCTAATTGTACAAATTGGATCTTTAGAAGCGGTGAATTTTGATTTTAGAATGGAAGTTGTGGACATTTTGTAGGCTCTAAAAATGATAACATGGAAACAAGTGGGGTTTCAAAAACCATTACAATATATTTAAAAAAGGCCCCAAACCCAGAAAACTTTTTCTATATTAGATCAATAGTGGCTTTAAACACTAGTTAACAACTAGACTTGATTTAAAAAGAACTTTATTGAAATGGCTTTTATCTATGTGACATATTAACTAAATGTCACATCCCGGCGGAAGCATGAACGATACGGGTGGAATGTGACTAGCTTCTATCAGAGTGCATTGTTTACAGTGAAATAAACACAGTTATAATATAAGAAACATAACACAGACATGCTTTTATTAATACTAGAGGAATTACATCTTTTTACATAATATACCAAAATTAGATGTAATTAGTTACAACTAGGTTACAGCATGTCCAAAACCTATGAAAATGCGCGTCAACGTACACACTTCCGTCAACGATGTCGACGGTTAGTGTTACGCAGACCCGTCCTACAACGTCGCCCCAACCATCATGAACCTCAAAGCTGAAATCAAAGGTGTTACTCATTTCCTGAAAAAGTACACTTAAACCAGTCAACAAAAATGTTGGTGAGAACATAGGTTTAATCCAGACAAAATATTTTGTTGATGTATCAATTACAACCAAACCTGCTCACAACATAATCATACTGTCACGAAATAATCATAAAATCAGATAATCTTACATCCTAACCCCCATTCGGTTAGATGCAGGAAAATAGCAGTAACCCTCATCCGGTTAGTGCAAATATTCTCCTAAGTAGCGCTACCAATATTATTGACCGGTTCCTCATTCGAACTAATGGTTGTGTCGCAAATGACAGTAAGCAAACAAAAATATTTTCAAAATAATACATCAACCCAAACAGTATACTTTTTCCTCCAAAACTTTGTTGAATACCAAACGGTTGAAAACGGGGCTATGAACTCACCGTGTCTTCTCACTTGAACCTAACAAGATAGTTCACAATGTTAGACAATACTTCAAATATTTTTCTGGTTTTCATTGACTGTAAAAGATTATTAGAAACACCTTTGGGTCTCTAAAAATTCTTAATCATTAATAGTTTGTGATTTATTCCAAACTTCTCAAAAATCACAAAAATAGCTACTGATGTCCAAAAATCACCAAATCTTGTATAATATAAGTTTGGACAGTTTATAGCTTCCCATAATTTTCATGACAATAAATTCTCAACAGATTATTTTACATAAATCCCACAATATTTCCAAAATTCCTCAAAATACCTACTGCTGTTCAATAAATCCTCACAAATTCATAGAATTTTAATTCATAGAATTTTTTCCAAAAAGTTAGTAACATCACATAATTTTTATAGCATCTAAATCTTAACAGATTATTTTCTGTAAATTTAATAATATTCTCATAAATGGTTAAAGATAGCTTATATTATTCATAAATTCCCAATATTTCACATACGGTTTCTTATATAAAACCATACATCATATAATTATCTCAAAGTCCAGATCATAACAGAGCAGTCTCTGTAATTTCTACAATAATTGAAATATTTAGCAAAAATATTTATTCTGATCCAAAAATTATGAAAATTATATATTCTGTAGCCTCATATTTAATATTACATCTATGATTTTATCAGAATTTATTATTCATTTAATTATTTATTCTGATTTATTTACTATAGAACATATAAAAATTTGTATCTTAATCATAATAAGGGATAAAATTCTGAAATAATTCCAAAGGCTTTTATACCTCGAAAGAATCATTCTATAAATTTATCAGAATTTTCCCGAATTTATTTCTATTTTTGATAATTTCTTCTATTTTCTATTATAAAATAATTTATATAAATTATTTACTTTATCACAACTTTATCAAAACTTCCAGTTTAACTTTTCAGTAGGTAAGTGAGAATTTTCAATGTTTATTCTCACAATTGCAGTTGTTTAATATTTATTTGATTGTTCTTTAAATAATTACAAGATTTAATCCTTGCATATTCCAAACATACCTTTTTATCATAAGTTTCTGAGTTTTTATAACTCATCACTTTAATGAAATAATCATTTTCAGAATTGGTTTTGGTGTTTAAATACCAAAACTAGAATATATATATGTTTTGTAACATATATGTAACAATAATTATTTTATACCTTGTGATGATGATTTTAATGGTATCCTAGCTTCTTGAATTCGAGAACAAGGCAGTAGAGATCGTGGGTGATGTTAGTAAGTGCTGGTTGTGACAACCCGAAAATTTTTCGTGATTTAATATAAATTTTATGTGAATTTACAATTTAATTTTTATATTTTTATTATTATTTAATAATTGTATTAATAATAATAAAAATAATGACAATGATAATAATAATAATATTATTATTAAAAATAATAATGTTAATAATGAAAATAATAATAATAATAATGAAAATATTATTATTTACAAAATTAATTTAATTGATTAAATAAGTCCAGGGACTGATTTTGTAATATTTGAAACATGTTTTAAACCTTAAAACATAAAATAATAAAGTTACAAAACCCCAGGGACCATTCTGTAATTAATTAAAACCCAACCCCCCTTACCCGTCGACCCCTGTTCCGGCGACATCTCCGGCCAACACTCCGGCGAAGACCAAACGCCAAAAACACACGGTTTTTCATCAATCAAAAGCTACCGACACAACCCCGTGAGTGTTTCGAACACAATGCCCCACATTAATCAGAGAATAAGCTGAGTGTGATCGATCTACACCCTCGTGATCACTGTCGGCTCCTTTACAGCTTCGAAATCGCACTAACACTTCACAATAATCGAATTAACCACATCCAAACAATGCTATAAATATTACTAATCGGACTACACTTCCAATTGCACCTGAAACACATCCCTTCATCGAATTCGAACTCTTCCTTCTCCGCGACCTGCAATCCACTCGAACTCCCACTTAGAACCATTATAAACCGAAATTGACAGAGGGCATTCTATCATTGGCCTCATTTGAAACTACTTGTGAAATTGATTTGATTAATATCACCATTTGATTACCTAATCAACACCACGAAAGCCGCGGCTTGTTCATCGAGTGTCCAGCATCAAATCAACTTCGAATCAGGTAATTGAATACATGAACACATTCGGTTTGACATGGGGAACAAAAACCCTAAGTCTATTGTAATGATTGTTCAGGTTCTAAGCTCCAATTTGATCGATTTGCGTTCTAGGGTTCATGTGAAATTGGGGAAACTGGGTTTGAGATGTTAAAAGGAATTGGGATGGGATTCTGTTGCGATTAGAGCCTTTGGCTCACTGGTTTGTGCGCAGGAATATGGGGAGGAGGTCACGGGTTCGAACCCGGCCCCCTCCCATTATTTTTTTAAAGGCCTTTTAAGCATTTTAAAAATATATAAAAATTACCAAAAATTATAAAAATAATTTTTAAGAACTTCTTTTATTTTAAAAGCCTTTAAATAATTTTCTGTAAATTATTTATTTAAAAACACCTTAAATAAAATTTATAAAATAATATTTAAAAATATTATAAATAACCATTTTATAAAAATAGACTTTAAATGATGATTTAAAGTATTAATCCATTAATTGGACACCATATTATTAATTAATGATAAATCATAATAATTGTAGAAATTTAATTATTTAAAAACCTTAAATATTTTTATGTAAATAATTATTACATGTGTTATAAATTATTATCCATATAAAAATGGATTTTCAATAATAATTTAAGCCATCAAATTATAAATGGACATTATATTATTTATGGATTAATCCTGATAATATAAATACAATTAGATTTTATAAATTTAAATATTTATAAAATCTTACAAAAATTAAATATAAACTTACGTGTTTAAATGACGTCTACAATTTATTTAGAATATAATGATATGTTAAAATCATTATTAAACTAATTAAATGTTATATAAATCATTAATTATTAACAAAAATAATTAAATGATTTAATGTTTATAACAAATCCCCGAAAACCAAAATCCTAGATCAATTGAACACCAGGTTCAAGATCTAACTTATTTAGGATTTGGATTTGTATCTGTTTGCTGACGCGAAATATAATTCCTTAGCAGGAATTTACTAGGATGTCAACACCACACAAGGACTGACGTGAGTTCATAACTATTCCCCTTTTTAATCATTTAAATATTTTGGGGCTGGAATACATGTTGTAATTGAAATTACAAATTATTTTTGTGTATTATGTTAAATAATAATTTGATCACATTTATGATTACATATGGTTATTATGAAAATCCTTCTCTGTATACTGGACTATAAATAAGCAGGGATCTTTTGGATAGTACTATCGGGGAGTGACTTACCCCCACAAAGGTATGGACATGTGATCCATATCAGATGTACAAAGATCTTGTTGTCATTTGGGATGACTGTTTCTGTAGTGAGAAGGCAGATGTGCAATTTATATAGTTTGCATTATAGTTCCACATACAACCCATATGAGGATAAATGTAAAGGAGGATTTGCTCCCTCTGATTTGAAATTATTATGATAATATAATATAATATACACATGAAAAGGATATTAAACTGTGGTACATGGACATATCCTATGTGAAGGACTTGTTGGGCTTGTACATAGTGGGTATGTGGGATAGCGGGTTCACCTTAATAAAAAGAGTTCCGACAGGCTATTCATATACCGGTGAGTAAATTAAACTCACACTTTTACAGTAAATCCTAATTGAGGATAATTGATGATTTATCATTATGTTTTACTTACCTATGAACTCACCAACCCTGTGTTGACACTTGATTTACATGTATTCTCAGGTATCTACTAGGAGCTTATGGACATGCACGTAGGATCATATAAGAGTTCAAGATACCTATTGATTATTATCTGAAATATGATTAAGACATGTTGTCATGAAACAATCTATATTTACTTCCGCTACGCATAATATTACTCTGAACAATTATTGTAAGGATTATCTAAAATCCATCATATAGATATTTGCATCTCATGTGTAACTACTGTGTTCGATCCTGTTTGTTCACCCCTCCGTGATAAATTCCAGACCCGGAATTTGAGGGTGTGACAGATTGGTATCAGAGCCACTGGTTATACTGAGTTAGGGATTGCATCTAGCCTATAGCCACACACAATAGTTGCACAAAGTAAATTGCCTTAGTTAGAGATAGAATAGGATTAAGAAGTTATATGCTTAAACTTAGATAGTTGTTTTCCTAAACATAACTTTGACTCTTTGACTCTTTTCGATAATTCCTAAACTTATTCTCAACGACATGTAGGATCTACACTTATCATCGTGCCTAAATCAAAAATTTTTTTTTAATTCGTCAAAGTCTGTGTCTTACAACTTGAAACATGTAATGCTGGAAGAGTGTGATGCCTGTATCTCGGGGTGTTCTGTCTAGGAAAAGTATTCGCATATATCCAAATCAACCGATGGACCTGTTTACCTTACCTGGGAACCCTTGGGATGAGTATCTGCTTATAGGTACGCATGTCTTCAACAAAGTTGTGATTGACCCAATACTTTGATTAGTCAACGTACTCGCTTTGATTTACAAATCAAATGATTACCCCTGGAACATCTCATTGCTATTATGCCAAATTCTCAATTGTCGTTTTCATGATTTCCATGAAAATTCTTAATGATACTTCAAAATGGCTTCTCGTCCAATCCGTTCACGGTCTAGAAACTCTGGCCGTAAGATTTCTGCTATTGTAGCACGTAAAGTTACTACAGTCATATACAAGTCTTTAAGGCAAATAGGTCAAATTACCTTGATATGTTCCATTTGGTAAACTAAGCTATGTGTGTCCTAACCTAAAGCGAGATTTGTTTCCTTTAGTACTCGTGCCTTGCCGAATTTAATCGAAAAACCCAGTTTTCTTAAATTCCCATCTGTCCTACAGTAATTGTCCATACTTTGAATATTTGATATAGAATGTATCTATTGAATATATCAAAGTGTGAATTCTCACCAAATAATTTCATGATAGATGGACGCACCAGCGGGCAGAGGCAGAGGTAGAGGACGCGCTAGAAGAACTGTCCCAACAGGGATGACTCCTGAAGAAATACAAGCCTTGGTCAATCAAGGTGTTGCTGCAGCCCTAGCCACTCAGGCTGCTCAGAATGGTCATCACTACTCGTATAAAAAGTTCCTAGACTGCAAGCCAGATATCTTCACAGGGTCAGAAGGGGCCATTGGGCTCATAAGGTGGTTTGAGAAATGTGAATCCATCTTCGCTATATCTGAATGTCCCGATGAGAGTAGGACCAAGTATGCCTCCGGAGCCTTGAGTGGAGCTGCACTCTCGTTCTGGAAGACAGAAGTTTCAAGGCTTACTCTCTCCCTAGCCAATGCTATGGCTTGGGAGGAATTCAAACAACTGATGATGGAAGAATTCTGTCCGCGAGAAGAAGTACAAAGGTTTGAAACCGAGTGCTGGAACCACAAAATGGTGGGATCTGAAATTGAAAAGTATACCACTGAAAATCATGAGTACGCAACTTTGTGTCCTCATATGATGGAGCCTGCTCACAGAAGAATTGAAGGCTATATCCGTGGACTGTCGCCAGTCATTCAATCTATGGTTACTTCCTCCAACCCAACTTCAATCCAACAGGCCATTAGGATAGCTCACAAGCTGACTAATGAGGCTGTGGCTCAGGGGAAGTTACCACCAAGAAACAAGGGTAAGGGTGTTGCTGCTGAAAGCTCGGGAAGAGAAAGTTTGAAGATGCTAAAGACAGTGAGAGTCAAGGTACAAGCAAGAAGCAAGATCAGAAAAAGCCCCATGACAATCAGGGCATTCCGCCTAGATGTCAGAGGTGTAGCAAGCGTCACCATGGCAAGTGTACTGCAATCATTTGCTACAAATGCAACAAGAGGGGGCATACTGCTCCTGAATGTAGAACCAAGACTCAAGACCAAGGAAAGAAGGATGGTAATCAGCAGAATGGTAGAAAGAAGGAAGTTATTTGTTTCAGATGTGGAGAAAAGGGCCATATTGCTAAAGACTGCACTGGGAAAAAGAAAGATACAGCCAAGGGCAGAGCCTTCGTGATTGGCAAAGGTGAGGCTCTAAAAGACCCTAACGTTATTATGGGAAAATTTTTGGTGAATGATGTTTATGCTATAGTATTATTTGACACGGGAGCTGATAGAAGCTTCGTATCTAATACTTTCTATAAGCACTTGAATGTAGAACCTGTATCCCTAGATGAGCCATATGTTGTAGAAGTAGCAAATGGTAAATCCTTGACCGCATCACAAATCCTGAAAAATTGTACATTAGACTTATCAGGTCATATCCTACCAATAGACCTCATGCCCATTACTTTGGGAAGCTTCGATGTGGTAGTTGGTATGGATTGGCTATCCAAAAACTCTGCAGAAATTATCTGTAAAGACAAAATGATTCGTATCCCCCTACCAAATGATGAAGTCCTGTGTGTGGAGGGAGATAAGACTAGTGTCGTGATGGGAGTTATTTCTTACTTGAAGGCTCAAAAGTGTCTTCGAAAAGGACATACTGCTATCCTAGCCTTAGTCACTAACAAAGATAAGAAGGAAAGGAAGATTGAAGATGTATCCGTCGTCAGGGAATTTCCTGAAGTGTTTCCTGATGAACTGCCTGGGTTGCCCCCTAAAAGAGAGGTCGAGTTTTCAATCGAGTTAGTACCTGGAGCTACACCTATAGCTCGGGCACCATACCGTCTCGCACCTTCTGAATTAAAAGAACTATCTGACCAGCTTAGGGAACTCCTTGATAAAAGATTCATCCGACCTAGCTCGTCACCATGGGGAGCACCAGTGTTATTTGTGAAGAAGAAAGACGGAACCTTCAGAATGTGCATTGACTATCGGGAACTGAACAAAGTGACGATCAAGAACCGTTATCCCTTGCCACGTATTGACGACTTATTTGACCAACTGCAAGGTTCAAGCATTTACTCCAAGATAGATCTTAGAAGCGGTTATCATCAGCTGAGAGTCAGAGACGAAGATATTATGAAGACGGCTTTCAGAACGCGATATGGTCACTTTGAATTCACAGTCATGCCGTTTGGGCTAACAAATGCACCTGCCATATTCATGGATCTCATGAATCGTGTATGCAAGCCTTATCTAGACAAGTTTGTCATTGTCTTTATTGATGGCATCTTGATCTATTCCAAAAATGAGCATGAGCATGAAGAACATCAGAGATTAGTCCTTGAACTACTAAAGAGAGAGGAGCTCTATGCTAAGTTCTAGAAATGTGATTTCTGGCTTAAAGAAGTTCAATTCCTTGGTCATGTGATTGATGCTAATGGAATTCATGTAGACCCAGCTAAAATTGAATCCATCAAAAGTTGGCCTACACCTTCTAATCCAACGGAAATTAGACAATTTCTGGGACTAGCCGGCTATTATAGGAGATTTATCGAGGGATTCTCCAAGATAGCTCAACCATTGACCATGCTTACCCAAAAGGGGGTAGCATATCATTGGGGGTTCAAGCAAGAGGCTGCTTTTCAAACATTGAAACAGAAGTTATGCAGTGCACCTATATTGTCCCTACCCGACGGCATTGAAGACTTTGTAGTCTACTGTGATGCTTCTGTTCAGGGACTGGGATGTGTCTTGATGCAACGAGACAAAGTCATAGCTTATGCCTCAAGACAGTTAAAGGCTCATGAGAAGAACTATGCAACTCATGACCTAGAACTGGGAGCTGTTGTGTTTGCTCTTAAATTATGGAGACATTACTTGTACGGTACTAAGTGCACTATTTATACCGACCACAAGAGTCTTCAACACCTGTATAATCAAAAGGAGCTGAACATGAGGCAAAGGAGATGGCTTGAACTACTAAATGATTACGGTTATGCCATCAAGTATCATCCCGGTAAGGCAAATGTTGTGGCTGATGCTTTGAGTAGGAAAGAACATATGAAGCCTCGTAGAGTACGAGCTTTACAACTTACCATTCAAAGCAACCTGCCGGCACAAATCTTGAATGCTCAGACTGAAGCCCTGAAAGAAGAGAACATTAAAGAGGAAAACCTTCGAGGGCTAGACCAACAGTTTGAAGTTCATTCGGATGGGATACGCTTTATAGCAGGAAGGATTTGGGTACCCCTATACGGGAATCTGAGGAGCTTGATCATGGATGAAGCCCACAAGTCTAGATACTCTATCCACCCAGGTGCAGATAAGATGTATTACGACTTGAAGCTTGTTTACTAGTGGCCAAGAATGAAGGCAGATATTGCAACCTATGTCTCAAAGTGCCTGACTTGTTCTAAAGTCAAGGTCGAATACCAAAAGCCTTCAGGAATGTTGACCCAACCAGAAATTCCCGTGTGGAAGTGGGAAATGATAACCATGGATTTCGTCACTGGTTTACCCAAATATCAAACGGGCAATGACACCATTTGGGTTATCGTTGACCGTCTCACCAAATCCGCTCATTTCATACCCATCCGTGAGAAAGACAAGATGGAGAAGCTTGCAAGGGTGTACATCAAAGAAATTATCTCTAGACACGGAGTGCCAGTGTCTATTATCTCTGATCGTGATGCACGCTTTACATCAATCTTCTGGGGAAAACTTCAGAAAGCTCTAGGCACTCGCCTAGATATGAGCACAGCCTATCACCCTCAAACTGATGGTCAAAGTGAAAGAACCATACAGACTCTTGAGGATATGCTTAGGGCTTGTGTTATAGACTTTGGAAAGAACTGGGAAGGTCATTTACCTTTGGTAGAGTTCTCATATAACAATAGCTATCATTCGAGCATCAAGGCGGTACCATTCGAGGCCTTATATGGACGTAAATGTAGATCACCGCTTTGCTGGGCAGAAGTTGGAGATAGTCAACTTACTGGTCCGGAGTTGATATTTGAAACTCATGAGAAAATTTTCCAGATAAGAGAACGTATGGCTGCTGCCAGGGATCGCCAGAAAAGCTATGCTGATAAACGCCGCAAGCCACTGGAATTTCAGGAAGGAGATAAAGTTTTGCTAAAGGTATCTCCCTGGAAGGGAGTTATACGCTTTGGGAAACGGGGGAAATTGAACCCTCGCTACGTGGGACCTTTTGAAATTGTCAGAAGGATCGGCCCAGTAGCCTATGAATTAAATCTACCTGCTAAACTTGGTGGTGTGCATAATGTTTTTCACGTATCTAATCTAAGGAAGTGTTTATCCAATGAATCACTTGTGGTGCCTTTAGAGGAACTGCAAGTAGATGAGAAACTCAGGTTTATCGAGGAACCAGTTGAAATCATGGATAAAGAAGTCAAACAACTTAAGCATAGCAAGATTCCGATTGTCAGAGTTCGGTGGAACTTCCGGCGTGGTCCTGAGTTCACTTGGGAACGAGAGGACGAAATGATGCGCAAGTATCCTAACCTGTTCAAGAATGTTGCCAGTACTTCTTAATTTTCGGGACGAAAATTCCTGTAACAGGGGGATGATGTGACAACCCGAAAATTTTTCGTGATTTAATATAAATTCTATGTGAATTTACAATTTAATTTTTATATTTTTATTATTATTTAATAATAGTATTAATAATAATAAAAATAATGACAATGATAATAATAATAATATTATTATTAAAAATAATAATGTTAATAATGAAAATAATAATAATAATGAAAATATTATTATTTACAAATTAATTTAATTGATTAAATAAGTCCAGAGACTGATTTTGTAATATTTGAAACATGTTTTAAACCTTAAAACATAAAATAATAAAGTTACAAAACCCCAGGGACCATTCTGTAATTAATTAAAACCCAACCCCCCTTACCGGTCGACCCCTGTTCCGGCGACGTCTCCGACCAACACTCCGGCGAAGACCAAACGCCAAAAACACACGGTTTTTCATCAATCAAAAGCTACCGACACAACCCCGTGAGTGTTTCGAACACAATGCCCCACGTTATTCAGAGAATAAGCTGAGTGCGATCGATCTACACCCTCGTGATCACTGTCGGCTCCTTTACAGCTTCGAAATCGCACTAACACTTAACAATGATCGAATTAACCACATCCAAACAATGCTATAAATATTACTAATCGGACTACACTTCCAATTGCACCTGAAACACATCCCTTAATCGAATTCGAACTCTTCCTTCTCCGCGACCTGCAATCCACTCGAACTCCCACTTAGAACCATTATAAACCGAAATTGACAGAGGGCATTCTATCATTGGCCTCATTTGAAACTACTTGTGAAATTGATTTGATTAATATCACCATTTGATTACCTAATCAACACCACGAAAGCCGCGGCTTGTTCATCGAGTGTCCAGCATCAAATCAACTTCGAATCAGGTAATTGAATACATGAACACATTCGGTTTGACATGGGGAACAAAAACCCTAAGTCTATTGTAATGATTGTTCAGGTTCTAAGCTCCAATTTGATCGATTTGCGTTCTAGGGTTCATGTGAAATTGGGGAAACTAGGTTTGAGATGTTAAAAGGAATTGGGATGGGATTCTGTTGCGATTAGAGCCTTTGGCTCACTGGTTTGTGCGCAGGAATATGGGGAGGAGGTCACGGGTTCGAACCCGGCCCCCTCCCATTATTTTTTTAAAGGCCTTTTAAGCATTTTAAAAATATATAAAAATTACCAAAAATTATAAAAATAATTTTTAAGAACTTCTTTTATTTTAAAAGCCTTTAAATAATTTTCTGTAAATTATTTATTTAAAAACACCTTAAATAAAATTTATAAAATAATATTTAAAATATTATAAATAACCATTTTATAAAAATAGACTTTAAATGATGATTTAAAGTATTAATCCATTAATTGGACACCATATTATTAATTAATGATAAATCATAATAATTGTAGAAATTTAATTATTTAAAAACCTTAAATATTTTTATGTAAATAATTATTACATGTGTTATAAATTATTATCCATATAAAAATGGATTTTCAATAATAATTTAAGCCATCAAATTATTAATTGATATTATATTAATTATGGATTAATCCTGATAATATAAATACAATTAGATTTTATAAATTTAAATATTTATAAAATCTTACAAAAATTAAATATAAACTTACGTGTTTAAATGACGTCTACAATTTATTTAGAATATAATGATATGTTAAAATCATTATTAAACTAATTAAATGTTATATAAATCATTAATTATTAACAAAAATAATTAAATGATTTAATGTTTATAACAAATCCCCGAAAACCAAATCCTAGATCAATTGAACACCAGGTTCAAGATCTAACTTATTTAGGTTTTGAATTTATATCTGTTTGCTGACGCGAAATATAATTCCTTAGCAGGAATTTACTAGGTTGTCAACACCACACAAGGACTGAGGTGAGTTCATAACTATTCCCCTTTTTAATCATTTAAATATTTTGGGGCTGGAATACATGTTGTAATTGAAATTACAAATTATTTTTGTGTATTATGTTAAATAATAATTTGATCACATTTATGATTACATATGGCTATTATGAAAATCCTTCTCTGTATACTGGACTATAATAAGCAGGGATCTTTTGGATAGTACTATCGGGGAGTGACTTACCCCCACAAAGGTATGGACATGTGATCCATATCAGATGTACAAAGATCTTGTTGTCATTTGGGATGACTGTTTCCGTAGTGAGAAGGCAGATGTGCACTTTATATAGTTTGCATTATAGTTCCACATACAACACATATGAGGATAAATATAAAGGAGGATTTGCTCCCTCTGATTTGAAATTATTATGATAATATAATATACACATGAAAAGGATATTAAACTATGGTACATGGACATATCCTATGTGAAAGACTTGTTGGGCTTGTACATAGTGGGTATGTGGGATAGCGGGTTCACCTTAATAAAAAGAGTTCCGACAGGCTATTCATATACCGGTGAGTAAATTAAACTCACACTTTTACAGTAAATCCTAATTGAGGATAATTGATGATTTATCATTATGTTTTACTTACCTATGAACTCACCAACCCTGTGTTGACACTTGATTTACATGTATTCTCAGGTATCTACTAGGAGCTTATGGACATGCACGTAGGATCATATAAGAGTTCAAGATACCTATTGATTATTATCTGAAATATGATTAAGACATGTTGTCATGAAACAATCTATATTTACTTCCGCTACGCATAATATTACTCTGAACAATTATTGTAAGGATTATCTAAAATCCGTCATATAGATATTTGCATCGCATGTGTAACTACTGTGTTCGATCCTGTTTGTTCACCCCTCCGTGTTAAATTCCAGACCCGGAATTTGAGGCAGTAGAGATCGTGGGTGATGTTAGTAAGTGCTGGTGGTGCGTGGTTTGTGGTTGTTTGGTGTTGGGGTTGTCGGGTGTTGTTGTTGGTGTTGTTGATTGTTGTTTCAAATGAAACCGAGAGTGGACAGAAATGGTGGTGATGTTGGTGAAGCAAACCGAGGGTGAGAGGGACAGAATGTGGCTGGAGGAGGTGGTGGTCGAATGAAGGTGATGGTGATTGGATGTTGGTGGTGGTGCTACGGTTGATGATGGTGTTGATGGTTATGTGAGGTGTTCCGAGAACTAGAGAGCAAGGGTGGTGGTTGTTGTGTTTGTGATGAGACCGAGAGGTAGAGAGTTTGGGGTTGGTTCTTGGTTGTGATGTATGGAGGTCTAATGTTCCGAGAACTTTTAAAAGGATGCATGGGGCGGTTCTAGTGGTGGTGACTCATTAATGTGTTTAGACCTTAGCTTGTGTGAGTAATCATGTATAGGCTAATGAAGTGTCCTATTCCTAATTACAAGGTGCAAGGTGGCGGTCTAAGGAATGGTAAGGTGGCCGAGGGTAGTCTCTTAGGATTGCCGCATTCATTTGACTCTAAGAAAGTTTGATGACTAAGGATGCAAGGTGATAGGTGGCGGTTTAGAAGGAAATATGGTGGGAAAGCAAGGTGGCCGAGGGACCTTAGAAGTTTGCCACCTTCACTTTTGAAATGATGATGTTCATGCATCTAGATGGTTGTTTTCAAATTTGCTACCTTCTCTTGGCAATTATGATGTTTTCGTGTGTGAAACTTCAGTTGGAATGTGGCGGTTTTGGGCATGCTTAGTTAACCGAGGGAAGGGTGGTTTGGTGGTTGTGGTTCCATTTAGCCGAGAGGTGCTTAGTATTTTCCATAATCCTTAAGCTAAGTGTAAACAAAAAGGATTAAAGTGCATTAGGATTTGATTTGTTAGGCTCTTTTAATGTTAAATTGTGTTGTGATGTTTGGTTGGGTGGTGTTTGCTTTGGTACTTAATTTACATATGCACTTTTAAGTTTATAGTAACATAGATAACCAATAGGTCTAAATTATGGCATAGGTATACATATATACATATATTCAAAGTATATGACCATACTCAACAATTATAAGTCCAACTTATATATATATATACATACATGTAAGGTATACATATACCATAAGTACGTATGCATGCTTCATTAATGTGTAGCTATATGTTGACTTAATGAAGCTAACAATTTTCTATGTTATCATTGTTTAGCTCATAATAATTGGATTCAATGAACAGGGTTTTGGAGGTGGTATTTGGTGGTGGTTTCGGGTGGTGGTTTTGATTTTACTTAAGCCACCGAAAGTTTTAAGGTGGTGTGTGTCAATTTGGTGTTTTGATTTGGTGTTTGTTTTGATGTGTATACATTATCAAGTTTGTGATAATATTGATAATTGTTACTTTAAATTGTGTGTATAGGTACACTCACAAAATATATATATATACACATACGCAGAATAACTTAGATAGTTTATAAGTCTATCCTATATATATGTGTGTACATACATAAAGTATATATATATCATAAGTGAACTGTATGTTTGTATACAAACATGCATGCTTTATTTTCATTTGCATGCACACGTAAATTCTATATATATCTTTATATGCAAAATATATATGCATGACATTCATGAAATAATATCGTAATTTAATAAATAATTTTCATAAAATCTTAATCGTAACATAAAATTGTTTATTTATTTTTAGGGTTGTCACACTAAACAACCATTACAAATAGTCTTATGAGTAGTTAACCGCTTCAGAACGTATCGCCCCAAAAAACGGAAACCACCTCAAAAGAGTTCAAAAACTTTCTATTTTTAAGGCGAATCCTAGAAACTGAATATTCTATAATGATTTCTACTTCTTGAGGCGGCCTTTTTGAATTTGTTTTTTTAGCTTGTTTTTTTTTTTGGCGGGTTTCATTCGAACCGCTTCTTTTTTTTATCGGCAAATGTACGACTCTAATTCAAAGGATAAGTGTTATCTTAATCGGTCCCATTTATCCGTATCCCAGCTGGGACCGCACCCCCAACCCTTTTAGGTGGAAACTCATTGCTGAAAAACCCCTGGCTCAACTCTGAGCATTTTGCTCAGAGTGAGACTTGAATCCATGTACTCCACTTATTTACATGTCATAAGTACCTTACCTTAACCAGTTGAGCTAATGATCATTGGTATTCGGACTTCTAAAAATAATAAGTTTACCTGTAGCAACATTTCTGATGAACAAAATGTATAAACGAAACTTCACATTAATCAATAAAGGAATACGTATTTATAAGTCTGCAATACCAAATTCCTTTTATCATTGGATGTGGTGTTAAGACTATCAAATTTCAGTCGAACCACCCACACACACACACACACACATATATATATATATATGTATATATATATATAGGGTTCGGTTCATTGCAGGACTCCCTTAATAATAAGAACTGTAAGAACTTTTTGTAACCATTGATTAGATCAATCAATGGATGAGATTAAATAGGGTAAAAATGTAATTAAGTAATTGAATAGTTGTGTTATTTTTAAATGAAAAGGGTATATATGTAAAATTACAATCGATGTTTTTATGGAAATAAGTTTTGGTTTGGGGTTGACCGTGAAATCCTCCCTAAATCATACAAAATAAATTTCTTTTTGGTAAGAACACCCTCCTTCACATAATGAGTTGATTTAAAAATCATAGACCATTCTTGAAGTTTTCTAGCAAGAATCAGTCGTAAGTATCAATCCTTCATCTTCATAGAACATGATTAATGCTTTCTTCTTTTTCTAGGGTTTCGTAAAACCCTTCAATCGATGCTTAGAGAAATTTGCGATTATGATTTTGGTTTAAACTAGTTGCTAATTACTGTTTATTATAGCCAAAATAACTGACTGATTGTATAGCTGCTTGAAAAAATGTAGCTTTGGCTTGAGATTATATTGTAATCTGTATGTAATTAAGAAATAAGAACATGATATTGGAGGTTTGTTCTACTTTGGAATGGATTCTTTTTATGAAACCTGATGTTATTTACGGTTGTTGATTACCTGAGTGTTATTGTTTAGTTAGTCAAAAGCTTGGACTTAATTTGGTTTAGTTAACTTATATGTAAAAATATAAGCTTATGTTTTAATTTCAATCTTGCTTTGTGAATTTTGTTTTTTCTTAATATAGTATGTCGTATTTTTATTGGGTTGGAAACAAGGTAAAATTGATGATTATAGATATGCAAAAGGCAAGTTGGAAAATGTTTGATTGTTTTTAAAAGTTTTGTTAACGTTTTTCAAAATAGGATTATGATAAAAGTGGTTACCAGATCTTTGAGAAACATGTAGTTTTGATATGAGATTATATTAGAATACTTATATAATAAGAAAGGAGAACCATGAGATTGAAGGTTTGTTCTGCTTCGAAATGGGTTTTGGTTATGTAAAGTGTTGTTATTTACGATTCATGAGAACCTGAGTGTTATTGTTCTATTAGTCAGAAGTTTGGTCTCATTTTGGTTCAGTTAACGTATATGAAAAAATAAAAGTTGATGTTTTAATTTCAATCTTTATGTGTGAGGTTTGTTTTTGTATTAGTGGAGTATGTCAATTTGTATTGGGTTGGAAACAAGTTGAAATTGATGATTGTAGACATGCAACAGGTTAGTTTGAAAATGTCATATTGTTCTTAAAATTTTTGTTAACTGTTATTTGAAATAGGATTATGATAAATTTTAGTTATGTTATGTTTGTTGTGGTTTTTATAGTAGATATGTTTTCTTATGTGTGTGAAATACGAATTGTAACTTATATATAGACGTGATTAAAAATAGTTAGTTGTGTGTATATGTATGTGTGAATCTGGTTAGGTGTGGTTCTAAAGCTAAGTAAAAAAGAAATTTGCGTTTGTTTGGTATTAATGAACAAGAAGTGAAAATGCTGTATGATGATTAACATAATAGTTTTTTCCAGTATAGCATATAGGATTGGTTTCCTTTATGTGTTTTTACATATATGTAGATTGGAGAAGTGAAGTATAACGTTTAACACCTCTTTTAGTAAATTTAGCAATGACGTCATAAACCCAATCGCACTTGATGATTATAAAGAATGTGTACAAAATGAAACTGGTACATGATTAAGCATAAGAAACAAAACCATGATTGATAACTGGTGTAACCTAAAATAGCATTTACGTGTATGTAAATTAGTACCTATGGTAATGTTTGAGATTTTAAAATTATGTTGCTAGTCGTGTGTGTACAATTAAGCATAAGAAACTTTAAAAATATGACAAATTGTAGAAAATGAACGAAGGTTTTAGTTTTATAGTCTTTTTATATATAAGTAAATGTTTAGAACCAATGCTTAAAAGCCCCAAAACAAAAGTTGAACCATAATTGATGACCGGTGTTTGTGTCATTAGTTTTACATACATGTAAATTGGTACATATAAAAAATTTTGGATATTTTTAAAATAAGGTAAATGTAATAAAAGATTAAAATGACCTTTAGATACCATTGATTGAGGAAATATTATTATGCTAGTGGTGCGTGAAAAGTTAAGCATAAGGAAATAAAAGATTATGGGAAAATTATATAAAATTAAGCAATGCTTTATATTTGTAGAGACTCTTTACATATAAGTATATATTCATAAGATATGAACAAATCGTCTGTAAAGCATGTTGTTAGATATTGATTCAATGACCATATATTAGACACATAAAGAACATTAGTATTATAAATGTGTTGGTAGAAATAAAAAAAACTTATCTACCAATGTGTGTATTTGTTCAAACAAACTTTAAAAATTACTCAAACATAATGAAAATCAAACATAAAAATACCAGGTAAATGTACTAAGAGGTTAAAAAGACTTTTGTAACCAATGATTAAGGTTAAATTATTGTATTTAAAATCTTCCTATAGCATATAGTATAATCGTACATTGCAGATTGCAAAATTGTATGTACATGAGCAGTATTATAAAAACGCGGGATTTACATATACGTAAAAACAAAACAATTTTAATATCAACACTGGTATTTAGAATAATCTTACAAATGGTTGGTGAAAGAACAACAAAATAAAAACCATAAATTTTGTTGCAGCAATTAAAATTAAAAACACTAGCAATTAGAATATATAAATTCCATTTTAATTGATCAAAGATCAAACATGATACAAACAATAAAACTACTACTCTTCTTAGTACAATTCCTAGGATCATAGTAACCGAAAACACAAGAGTAACGACAAAAATGTTTCCTCCTCTATTCCTGAAGACATGTGGTATTACCTCTCTTATCAAAATCAACTTCATTAACCATATGCTCCGGTTAATTATGGCCTAAAACATCAACCAGAGCATTCGTGCTAATATCGTAACGGTTCGACATGCCACTGAAAATTTAATGAAATTAGACAAGAACAGTTGGTTAGTGTGAGATTTTTCAATGCAAAAGGTATATGATTTATACATGACTATATATATAACAATTTCAAAAAAAATTGAACAAAATCCTAACAATAAATGAAAAATATGTTCAAATCATATGGAGAAATCTTACCTAAATGAGCAAAGCTAAGAAAAAATAAACTTGATTTTGTAAACAGTAATAAACGAAGCATATGAAAATTGCTAATGAAGTCATGATCTCAATAATTTTGTGCAAATTGATGAAGAAATAAAAATTAGAATATAGTAAATGGAAAACATTAAAAGATCCGTGTAAAATATTAAAAGAATAATATTAAATGTGTAACTTCCGTAATTAAATAGATACAATAAAGAAACCAATTAATACATAATCTAAAAAGACCATAATACCCTTGCTGACCAAATTAAAATAAAAATAAAATGAATTCTAATCAATGGCCAGGATTAGTTCTCGCAGTTCTCGTAATTTTTAAGATTCCTGAAAAGATCCTGACCCTATATCTATAGTATCTAATAAAGCAAGGTTTCTTTTGCCGCTTATTATTCTCTTAATCCACTATTTTGCCACTTGTCATTTTTCTAGACATCCACACTATTAGTTTTCCCTCCAAAAGGGTATTATAGTACTTTAAATACTCATACAAATTTCTCTCTCTTATTAAAATGAATTTTATAAATTGCTATATTTCTCTTTCTTATCTAACTTTTTTAAAATCACACTATCTTTTTAAAAATACATTTTATTAAAGAAATTATAAATCACATCTTTTAATTAAGAGTAAATCTCGGTTTTGGTCCCTGTGTTTTTCAATTTGACTCCACTTGAGTACCAACGTTTATTTTGTCTCCATTTGAGTACCAAACTTTAAAAAAGTTGTCTGTTTCAGTCCTTTTGACTAACGGTGTTAACTTTTTTCCGTTAAGTGATTGTCAATTTACTAAAATACCCCTCATTCAAAACACCATCTAAACCCTCTTTCAGATTTTCAATTTATCCGCTCTGTTCTTCCCCAATTCAACAATCAATCTCTTCTTCCCAAAAATGGAAACCCTAGAACCACCACCACCACCACGGCTACCACCGTCAACGGCGACC
The DNA here is from genome assembly GCA_024085815.1 of Flaveria linearis. Lineage (NCBI taxonomy): Eukaryota > Viridiplantae > Streptophyta > Magnoliopsida > Asterales > Asteraceae > Flaveria > Flaveria linearis. The sequence continues at coordinate 74,357,595 of CM044007.1, read as the reverse complement.
GATCATCAATCGCCACCGTCTCCGGCTACCGATCATCAATCGCCACCGTCACCGGCGGACGACCGATCGGAGCAAAAACGAAAGATCTCATTCCCAACGGAAATCATCGAAGACATCCTGTCTAGACTCCCCGTCAAATCGATCCTCCAATTCCAATCAGTCGATAAACAATGGCGATCGATCATCTCAACTCCATCGTCCACCAACCAACACTTCAATCGCTCCGGCCACCACAGGATGTGCTTTGCCTGCGGCTAAGAAAAGGAGTGACGAGTCAAAACAGTGGTGGGTTCCCATTTAGGCAAAGGCTTTTCTTGAGCCTCTTTCTCTCCTTCTTTCGCTTGATCTTTAGTATGCAACTTCATCGCCACAAACCTCATCTCCTCCATTACCCTCACCGGGATACCTCTTCTTCGACTTCTCCTCCGCCGCCGCCGTCCCCGCCGCCGCGACCACCACCACCGTCGTCTTCTTCGGCCTCAACACAAAAAGATTCAAACTTTGGGATGATTTTGAGATGGGTGTCATCAAGAAAGAATTTTCAGAGGTGGATATGAATTGGGGTTTCTTTGAAAACAGTTGGGTTTGTGAAATTGAAGGTATTGACGCCATTTTTGAAGCGAAAAGCTGTGTGTTCGTGTTGGATTCTTGAAATGATGAATCAAGATAAGGGTAAATATGATTTAGACTGAATACAATAATAGAATTTTGAGGGTTTGATTGGAGTGATTGTGAGTTTGTTGTAGATGAAGATGAGAATACAATATTTGATTATGAAACTGATGGTGATTTCGAGAAAGAAAGAGAAGATTGTGGGTATTTTTTAGCCTTAGGGGTATTTTGGTCTTTTTAAAAAAATCTAACAGAAAATGTTAACACCGTTTGAAATTTGGACCGAAACAGACAACTTTTTTAAAGTTTGGTACTCAAATGGAGACAAAATAAACGTTGGTACTCAAGTGGAGTCAATTTGCAAAACACAGGGACCAAAACCGAGATTAACTCTTTAATTAAAGTATAAATAATAAAACCTAAGCTTTTATATAATATGAAATTTTCTAAAAACTAAACATTTTTTTAAACAAAATATTTTAAATCGTTTTGCTTTAAAAACTATACACATCTGAAATTTTTTATAAACTGTATTACTAAAACAACAAGAATAATTACAAATCAGAGTTTTAAAAAATAAGTTTTTATTAAAAAAATATTTTTTATATCTTTAACGTATGTTTGAAAATGAATATGTTTATATAAGTTGGTCAAAAACAGTATAATTGTTTTGTTGAACTATTACGTAGATAAAACAAAAGTTTAAGAAAAATACATAATTGTTTATTTACTTAAAATAGGTATTTGTACGTAATTATAATCATATTTTATCTTCAAAAATGATTTTATAATGCATAAATTTTTGTTACTAATTATTCAATATTTTATTTATTAAATCCGTGTAATACACGGGGACTAACCTAGTATATATATATATATACACACACACACACACGCACACACACACACACACACACACACATATATATATATATATATATATATAGGGGAGGGTTCTAATAGAACCATGTTATAATTAGAAACTAAGAAAACCATCTTTTCACCTTTGATTATTTTGATCTATGGTTGAGATTAATTAGTGGTATTTTTATAATTTAATTAAAGATTGTAAGTATTTAATAAGACATTAAGGGCATAATTGGAAGAACATAAAATAATTAATTTGGTAACCACCACATATAATTAAATTGTTCCTAATTCCACTCAAATATATTCTCTTTCCTATCACCTCTCTCATCTCTTTTATTTTAAAAAAAGTTAGTAAATCAAATATATTTTCATTTTTGCTATTAAAATGAATGATTAGTTTGATTTTTTTTCAGTTGACGTATGTTTTTATATGTTCATATACGTATATGTAAGTAAGTCTCATTTACGTATGTTTATATGTACAATACAATAAGTACATAATTTTATATATGTAACAGCAGTGTTACGTATATGTAACTGCGATGTTACCTATATGTAACAGCAGTGTTACGTACATGTAACAACAATGCTAAGTATTCGTTTGTTTAGTTTGTTCTTAATGACCTAGATACCATTTTTTTCATCCTATTGATCTTCATCTTCATAGCTATCAAACTTACATATACGTATGTCACGAATGGGTACATATATGTATCTTATCTCGATAACCATTTACAAATATGTATGTTCATTTGACTATAAGAAAATAGTAGACAAACTATAAATAATAAATTTTTTTTATTTCTCTTCGTTTGCTCAAAATCTTCTTCATCATGTTAACGTTTTGTTGCTTTGAATTCTGCTGATGCATCTTATGACTCACATATATATATAAACAAGGAAGCCTTATTTTTTAAAAAATTAAATCTCTAAAATCAATCACTCACTTTCTCTATCCTCTTTCTCAAGATTATTTAATTCAAAATTCAGAAACCTCATTATAATACTTGTAAGGCCCACCTTTCTCAGAGAAGCCTCACAGTTGGTCATTCACAGCAAATCATCGATTTTAAAGCAGTCGTTTACTCATATGTGTATAAATATATATATCGCAGCGGAAAATACTGTAAATTTCAATCCATTACAAATGAAATATAAACATTGTCTTTAATTCTTAAAGAACTATTTAAAGTCCTCTTAATCTTTTCTTCATCAGGGATGCCAGTCTTCTAGTACCAAGAAGCTTCAGTCCCATGCTTCTATCCCATAGCTCTAACCCTCACCTGTCAACTGATATGCATACAAAAGTCAGCTTCGCTGAGTGAATTCTAGGTTTACTTTGCTAAATAACTTTTGTAAAGGATATTAGCTTTATCAGTTAAAAATAATCATTATCCATCACAATATCAATACACACAGGCTGTCACTTTATCAATACTTTATCATTTCTTGTTATTTATTACTCTTCTTTATCCGTCAATTCTCTGTCACAATCGTTACCTAGGCTCTCCTAGGACTTTACCGACACGCCTATTAAGGACTTACTGTCGTACCCGATCAGGCCATTATTGTCATGCCAACTCAGGACTTACTGACCTGCTTGTTCGAGCATACTTTATCCACTTTATCCGGGTGAGGGCACAACGAATGCAACCCTCCTTTAGCCATTGCTTGCAAGTCTTTACTTTATCCCTTGCCTGCAGGACTTTACTTGCAAGACTTTACTTTATCCAGGTACACGTTATGGGCCCAATAACTTTTCCTTACGTTTCACTTTCGTGTTTAAGTTTGTTGGTACACATGTCCCCAGTTCTAGTCTAGTGAGCGCAAATGTAATAGACTTCTATCTTGTAACACATATGTAATGTTAAAACAATCTAATGAGAATCTCTTCTTTATATGGTTGTTGATTATTTAATGTTATATCTATATTATTAGTTGTTACACGCATAATATAACCATGTTATATAGGTTTACAGTTATGAGACACAGTTCTGAATCATTACAGGTTCATGAATGTGTTTGTCTAAACATCTCTTTCAGTCGCCCGACTGGACCATGCGAATGGTCCAATCGCACGGTTGAACTAAGAGACTGAGTCAATCGGACGGTTGAGTCATCAGTCTGACTCAAGCGTACGAATGAATCAGTCGTATTACTCAATCGCACGACTGAGTCAGTCGCAAGACTCAGTCGCACGAATGAGATCTGTAACCTATAAATACCACTTAGTTCGTGGAAAAATAAAAAACACTTCGAATACTAGAAACCCTAATCGCCCCAGAACGTGCTGTTCGACCATTCCAACTTCATAGAGCGTTTCAGATCATTCCGTGTCAATTCATAACGTTATCTAATCGTTAGGATTGATCCTGATTACGTTCTCACTGATTGGATCGCCAATCAAATAGGATTCCGCACTATTTGATCTGGTACAACGAAGAATCAGTTAGTACTCCGTACGTACACGGTCCTAACAAGTGGTATCAGAGCTTTGGCTCTTGATTCTTCGTTGATTCAATCGTTTTTGTGAAAAAGTCTACGTTTTTACGCAAAAAGATTCATTCTTTTGGCTAAAAATCGAGTCTTTACGTTTGCATGTTCTGAAAAGTCAGTGTTTTTCGAGTTTCAGCCGTCTAGGGTGCAAAGAATTGCGTTCTAGGTCAAAAGTGTTCAAAAATCGCGTTTTCAGCCGACCCAGTCGCACGATTATCTTAATCGTACGACTGAACTCATTCGCCCCGGTCTTTCGCACGTTTGAGTCATTCGCCAGTCCATTCGCCCGGTTGAGTCAATCGCAGTGTCAATCGCCCGATTGAGTCAATCGCCCACTCCAGTCGCACATCTGAGTCGTTCGGTCTGTTCAGTCGTCTAAGTCTCTCAGTCGTCTGTTTCAATCGTACGTTTGAGTCCAATCGCATATAGCCCATTCGCACAGCAGTTTAATTCTCAAGTTAAATTAATTCAAAGATGGACTCAGAAAATTATGCCATGTCAGCTGGAAAGGATTCACGAATTCAGAATTTGTTGTTACTGAAAAATGAGATAGGGAACCATAACAAGCCACCTAAACTATTGACAATAGAGGACTTTTCACAATGGAGACAACGTTTTGAAATCTATCTTAATGGTGTAGATACTAACTTATGGAACTCTATTGAGGTGGGTTATAAAATACCAGTAGGGGCTGATGGTGTTCCTTTGACTTTGAGTGGACTCTCCGATACACAAAAGGTTGCCTACAATGCAGAGAAGAAGGCTTATGCTATTTTGACTCAGTCCATTCCCAAGCCTATTTTTCATCAGTACTCAGAGCACAAACAAAGTAAAAACTGATGGAAGTCCTTGAAAAGAGGTATGAAGGAAATTGTAACTTAAAGGCACTGAAAGGCAAAGCTTTGAAGAAGGAGTTTGATAACTTCTCGGCAATTGGGAATGAAAGCTTAGATGAGATAATCGATCGTTTCTACCATCTGATGAGTGAACTTAACACTCATGGAGTTAAGACGTCAATGGAAGACAAGGTTTTAAGCTTGGCAGATGGTCTACCTGCAAAGTGGGATTCATTCATTTCTACTCTGCGATACAACTCAGTTTTAGAAACCCTGGATATCAATGACTTTATTCTAAAACTGAAAGAGGAGGAAGTGCGACAAAAATACAAGGCTAAGAAGGGTTCTTATGCTCAAGACCCCTCACTCTACAATGTTGCTTCTACTTCCAACCCTACTGCAAAGTCTTCTGGTGCACCTTTGCAAACAGCCTTTGTGTCCAATGCATCTCCAACTTCTGACCAAGGCTCATCATCTGCAAATGAGTCTCTTGGTGCATCTTGTGTTAGTCAAAGTCCTATTGTTACTCAGTCTGCAAAGTTGACAACAGAAAATTTGGGTAAGGTAACAGTGGAGGTTGCTAAAGAGCACATGGATCTATTGGCTGCTGTTGTGCATTCGTATGATGGTTTAGTGGCGGGGAAGATTGGTAATTGCCACCTTGCCGATGAAGATTATGAACAAGTAGATGAGAATGAGCTGGAAAGAATGGACATCATGTGGGCTCTTGCAAGCGCTGTCCGAAGAGCAAAGAAATTTGTGAAGAAAACAGGGCAGAATCTTGTGGCTACTAAAGATACAACTTTTGGTTTTGACAAGTCTAAAGTCACGTGCTTCAATTGTGGAGAGAAGGGCCATTTTAAAAGGGAGTGTTCAAAGCCCAAGAAGACTGGGAATGGGAATCCTTTTTCTTCGTTCAATAGGCAAGATAGAGACAAGAAACCAGCATCCACGGGAAGTGATTCTAAAGCTATGGTAGCACAAGGAGATGAAGGACAAGACTGGTCATTTAGATTCGTGTCTGATGAAGCTAACATAGCATCTGTGGAACACTTGAACGAAGACTCGGCGAGTGAAGGCGAAAGCTCAGCTGAAGTTGATACTGCTGATTTGGAAGAGACGTTTGATGCTGTTGATGAAATCGTCAAGAATGAATTAAATTCAGAATCTGAAGCTCAAGCTACGTCTCAGAATGCTTTCATGGCTGGCACATCGACATCCACACAGGTAAAATCTAAAGATGAACTATTTAATGAACATGTTTGTGTCGAATGTGAGAAATTTAGAGAAAGCATTGATCTAAAGTTTGCTAGGTTATTAGATCACAATGATAACTTAGTAAATGACTTAAAACTGTGCTCAGAGGCTAATCGTATATTAAAACAAAATGAGAGCAGTTATAAGGAGAAGTTAGATGCATTGCAGAAGCAACTAAAGGAAACTGAAGTTGTTGTCTTTAACCAAGAAAATGACATTATATTCTACTTAAAAACCATTGAAGAAACTAAAAAGGAAAAAGCCGTCTTACAAGTAGAAAATGAGTCATTGCAACAAAACTACATAGTCTCGCGAGTTCTTCGCACATTTTGAAAAACTTGGTTAAAGAACGCAACAATGGGGAGGGTTTGGGTTACAAGGTAGTTCCACCACCACATGAATTCCTCATGAACACAAAACAACGTCCAGTTAATAACAATCAAATTAAGGATCATGTGGTGACAACTCCTTTGGTTAGTGATCCGGACACAGCAGTTCAGTCTGCTTCTCCGGAAAATGATCAGAAAATTTCAACATCAAGGAAGATCAATGTTGAAAAACGGGTGGAAACTAATGAACAAACAACTCTTGGTTCGGAATCAAAGTCAAATATTACACAAACCAAGATGACTATAACCACTCAAGTTAAACAACCTAAAAGGAATAATGTTCAGCCTCAAAGACAAATTAATCCAAATGTTAAACAAGTTAAATTTGTTAAAGAGGGTAACTATTCAAAGACTGAGACCAAAAGACCCACTCCTGAGATTTACTCTCCGCCCCACAAGAGATCTCCTAGTCCTGATGAATGGAGATCCTGCTATACTTGTGGTCAGCGAGGTCATATTTCAACCAATTGTCCACGCTATCAGACACCAAGAATTAAAGTTGAGTTAAACGACAAAGTCAAAGTAGATTCAAAACAGCGATCTAAGACACCGGTTAGATCGAAAACACCCATTAGGCATAAAACACCTTCTAAGTCGTTTTCGTCCCCACCACGTGAAAGGCAACACAGACAAGTCACCGACAGGTCTGTGACACCAGCGAGGAAAACTGTTTCTGAATCTAAACCACATGCTCAAACTGTTAATCAGTCTAAAGTTTATCATAAACAATCCCTTCACAGAGATGGTTTATGGAAAGCCAAGACATCTGGTGTGTCTGACAGCCAGGACAATCTGAAAGTTGAGATTCCACCTACTGATAAAGGACAGTGGGTTGAATTCATGATGGTTGATTCCTCTGGGAAACCCAAGCCAGTCAAGGCTTGGGTCCCCCTCCTTAACTGATTGTTTTCATTTATGTGCAGGTTGTCCGCTACAGTGCTTCATCAAATACATGGATTGTGGATAGCGGAGCTTCCAGGCACATGACAGGAAACAAGTCTCTTCTTTTCAATGTCAAACAAATTAAATGGGGACACGTTTCATTTGCTGGTAATAAAGGAGGATACATTACCGCTCAGGGCGAAGTAGGTAATGAGAAGGTAAAGTTTGATAAAGTAAATTTTGTTCAACAACTGGAAAACAATTTACTTTCAGTGTCTCAGATATGTGACAAGGGATTCAAAGTTATGTTTGACAACCGAAAATGTTGCATACTGAAAAAGGAGATGGAGATTCCAGAGAAGCAGGTTTTGATGTCTGCATCCAGGTACAATGATCTATATGTCTTGGATATGTCTAATGCTTCTACCTCTGAATCTACAGCTCAATGTTTCCTCTCAAAAGCGACAGAGAAGGATTCCATCTCATGGCATAGAAGGATGGGACACATAAATCAAAGGAAGATGAATCATCTGATTCACAACAACCTTGTTGAGGGAGTTACAGTCAAGAACTTCCAACTTCCTGATTTTTGTGTCTCTTGTAAGAAGGGAAAGCAAACCAGGAAATCTCACAAGACCAAGCACGCCAACACAATTGAGATGCCTTTGGAGTTGCTACACATGGATCTTTTTGGTCCAGTCAACACAAAGAGTATAGCAGGAGACTGGTACTGCTTTGTAGTCACTGATGACTACTCAAGATTCACCTGGGTGATGTTTCTGAAAGCTAAATCAGAAACGTTTGAGTCTTTCAAGGTGCTCGTCACGACTTTGGAGTCACTCTATAAACTGAAGGTGAGAAGAATTCGTTCTGACAATGGCACAGAGTTCAGGAATCAGTGGATGGATGCTTTCTGCAAGGAGAAGGGTATTGTTCACCAGTTCACCTCAGCATACACGCCACAGATGAATGGAGTTGCAGAACGAAGAATCGGAGCTTAATTGAGACTGCACGAACCATGTTAGCTGATTCAAAGCTCCCAATTCAGTTCTGGAATGAGGCAGTTGCAAATGCCTGCTACACACTTAATCGTGTGTTAGTAGTCAAAAGGCACGGCAAGACTTGTTATGAGCTACTTCAGAAGAGAAAGCCAAATTTGGAGTATCTGGAACCATTTGGAGCTCCATGTACATTGCTAAAGAAGACTCAGGATGGCAAGTTCAGCGAAAAGGCCGATCAAGGAATATTCTTAGGATACAGCATCCCAGACAAGCGAGTTTACAATAACTCAACGGGTCAGGTTGAGGTGTGGTGCAACGTTGATGTTCAGAGATACATCACACCTCCTGCTGGAAAAGGTCCATCATCATTCTTCGATTATGATGGCTTTTTCAAATCCTTCAATCTTCCACAGCTTGATTCAGAGGATGACGCTGCTACCCAGATGATGTATGATGTTCTAAACTCACCAAATCTGGATTCAGGCAACATCACACCTACTGCTGGTGCCTCAAGCTCTTCATCTCCTGCTCATGATGAGAGTGATGATTCATCAGATGATGAAGAAGCTCCTGCTTCTAACACTGAGCAAACAGCTAATCAACACAGTGAATCATCAGCTGCTATACCAGCTGCAGGAAATCCGGATACTGAACCAGTAGTCACCAATATGGATACTGAGGTTGTGGTTCCTACCACACCAGTGACTAGGATCAGTGTGAATCATCCCCCCTCGTCTATCATAGGGGACATTCAATCCGGTGTGCAAACAAGAAATCAGCTGTACTCTGCTGATTATGCTGCAGTCATGGAAAAGGGTTATGTCAATGACGGGGCTTTCTCATGTTTTGTCTCACAAATCGAGCCTAAATACATCTGCGACGCCCTGAAAGATGAGGCCTGGGTCAATGCTATGCAAGAAGAGCTACTCCAGTTCAAGAAACTTGGAGTCTGGACACTAGTTGACAGGCCGAAAGGAGTTAAGGTGATTGGTACCAAATGGGTACTAAAATGAAAGAAGGATGACCAAGGTGTTGTGATCAGAAACAAGGCACGCTTGGTTGTTCAAGGCTTCAGACAAGTCGAAGGCATCGACTACAATGAAGTCTTTGCTCCCGTAGCTAGAATGGAAGCTATTCGTATCTTTCTAGCCTACGCCTCTTACATGAAAATCAAAGTTTATCAACTGGATGTTAAGAGTGCATTCTTGCATGGGGAAATCCGTGAAGAAGTTTATGTCAGTCAACCCGAAGGATTCGAAGATCCTTATCATCGGGACAGAGTCTACAAGTTAGACAAGGCTCTGTATGGGCTACATCAGGCTCCTCGAGCTTGGTATGAAAAGCTCTCCACCCACCTGCTGAAGCATGGTTTTCGCAGGGGTGTGATTGACTGTACATTGTTCATCAAAGAAAAGGATGGTGACTTGCTTCTGGTGCAGATCTATGTGGATGATATCATCTTTGGATCTAAAATGAAGCGTTATGCAAAGATTTCGAATCTGTGATGAAGGCAGAATTTGAAATGAGTGCAATGGGAGAGATGAAGTTCTTCCTGGGATTACAGGTGGATCAAACACCAACTGGCATTTTCTTACATCAGACCAAGTATGTCGGCGATATTCTCAGTCGATTTGACATGGAAAATGCGTCTGCTGCCGGTACCCCTCTAGCCACAAATCATGATGTGGCTCCTGATGAGAATGGGGATTTGGTGGATGCCATTATGTATCGTGGGATGATCGGATCTCTCATGTATCTTACTGCCTCGCGTCCAGATATCATGTATGCAACATGTTTATGTTCTAGATATCAAGCGAAGCCAAAAGTAAATCACTTGATTGGGGTGAAAAGGATTTTTCGTTATCTGAAGGGTACTCCAACACTAGGATTGTGGTATCCTCATGATGATGACTTCGAGCTTACCGCATACAGTGATTCAGACTATGGTGGATGCAAGATGAATTTCAAGTCTACATCAGCAGGGTGTCAGTTCTTTGGAAGACGGTTAGTCACGTGGCAATGCAAGAAGCAGACCTCGGTTGCTCTATCAACCTGTGAAGCTGAATATGTTGCTGCTGCAAGCTGCTGCTCTCAGATCATCTGGATTCAACAGCAAATGCGAGACTACGGTTTGAAATTTTCTAACACTCCTATTTATGTTGATAATTCTGCTGCCATAGCTGTCACTAAAAATCCTGTTCAACACCCGAAAACAAAACACATCGGGATTAAATATCATTTCATACGCGATTGCTATGAAAAACAATTAATTGATGTGATTAAAATTAACACGGATTTTCAGCGCGCTGACCTTTACACAAAGCCTTTTGATAAACCAAGATTTTTATATCTGCTAGAGGTCAACGGCGTTAAAAAGAAAAGTGATGTAATTGCTGAAGAAGCAGATACATAGTCCGACCAGTGTTTAGTCGTTTATTTTCTTTTTCCTTCAATTTTATTTTATTTTATTTTTTAATTCCCTTGTCTTATAAAATCCAAAAACACAAAAAGATTTTTGTTTTAGAATTTTAGGGGGAGATTTAGTTCAGTATGCATTTACTTAAAAAAAAAAAAAAAAAAAAAAATTGGGGGAGGTAAGTTAAGCTGAAAAGGCACAGACAAATAAACTGGAAATGCGACTCGATAAAACTGGAAAGTGATAGCACACAGGCATCGAGTTACTTGGAACATCAAATTGGTTTTTCAGTTTCAAAAATAACAATCATAAATCAGAGAAGTCTAAGTCTGACAAAATTGGGAATATGATAGAAGTTTTGACTGGTATTGTAATCATTTGGAGAAAGTAGATCTAGGGTTGTGTAAGTACACAATACGATGTGTCAGTAGATTCAACACAATAGACCATTAGACATCATCAGTGAACTGGCTTAAACTAAATTTATTCAACCAGTTGTGTGTTCTCATGGCATCCCTGGTCTGCACAATCAATCAATGTCCAATAAGGGGTGAGGAGCAAGCTAATGCCACAAATGTGCGCAAAGACCTGCAAAACAGAGCAAAAGATGACAAATGTCATTAAAATAATGTATATGCAAATATGCTGCTCTAAGAAGATAAATAGGTACTGCGCCTCTCTGCTGTGCGATGGCACTGACCTGAGGCTAAGCATAACCTATTCGTTCTAAGAATTCATTGTTGTTTGCGCCTCTCTGCTGTGCGATGGCACTGACCTGAGGCTTGGCATCTCTTTGACAATCCTTAGAACCAAATCTTCTAAGTCCAAGACCGCTCAAAAATCTCCTGAGGACGATTGATTACCATATACCTGTGGAATACACAAATACGGTTTGACCTAATTCATCTAATTAATCGCTGATGTGTGTCAAACGTCTGTGTATGGATTTAAGTGGACAAACATACTGACAATCGTCGTGGCTGCATTGCCTGATGTTCAAAATCAATAAGAATTACATATTAGTTCAAACATGATTCCTAGTTAGATATTAGAAGTCTTCGATAAGTGAAAAACTGTGCAATCAAATCATGCAAAATGTAATAATCACTAAATGTTCCAAGTGATGGTGTATATGCCTGTCTGATTCCACGAGAGTCCATTCCGGATAAAATGTTAATGCTAATAAGCTATACAAGCCTGCCCTATCAAAAATCACAAAAATATGTCTTTCTATTTATAGGTTAAGTTTTTGTTTAGTCTTAGTATAATGTGTCATGTCGGACTGTGTATATTGCTATCTGTTAAACGTCACTGAAAGTGCTTAATGTCTATCTAAATAACTTGTTTCTGAAAGGTTAAAAGGATCACGTCTGAGGTGATCGGGTGGTTAAATGGATCACGTCTGAGGTGATCGAGTGGTTAAATGGATCATGTCTGAGATGATCAATTACACATAATGTTTTATTAATTGTTTAAGGAAAATTATGTGTCAGCAAACGAAATGACTAATATGGCACAAGTATAGCCCAATCGCACTACTTAATCATGAGTATGCTTAGTCATGCGAATGGGCTATACGATTGAACTCAATCGTAAGATTGGACCATAAGTATGAGCCCAATTGGCCGATTGAAAGGGTCGATTAGGTCAAACGTGCGAATGGAGATCAGTTGATCGAATGAAGCAGGTCGATTGAGTGAATCGTACGACCCAGTTCCAATCGATCGAATGAAACATGCGATTGGACTCGATCGTACGTGTTGATTTTGAATCGGCCGAATGAAAGGTACGATTGAGTCAGTCGGCCGATTGAGCTGAGTCTGTCTATAAATAGACCCCTCAGTCGATCGCAGACATCATTCGCCCTAAAATACTCCTATTTGCACCGTTACTCTGCAAAATTTTCGTTTGATCTTTAAACCTTTTGATATACACTTTCTGACGATTTGCACTTGTTACACAGGTAATACGCAACACAAGGATGCATCAGAATGTAAAAATTGATGGTTAATCAGTTCACATTTGCCCTAAATGTTGATTCGTAACAAATCGGCCAAATAAACTGCTTTAATCACATGAAATGTTAAAATCAATGATCGAAGTAGTCTAAGTACATGATTGCGAGTCTAACAAGCCTGAACTTAACCTCTAATTTCGTAAAAAATGATAAAACCAAGTTTGAAATGGAACAGGGGTCTGTGATACGACTGGTCTCCCCGATGAACTTCAATCGACCGATTGAAAGAGGAGACTCGTTCATTCGGCCGAATGGAGGATGCGAATGGGTTGAGTCTGCCATACGATTGGTTGCCCCGAATGAACGTCAATCGCACGATTGAAGGAAGTGATTCATTCAATCGGCCGACTAGGTCATTCGAATGAGTTCATTCGGTCGGACAACTCAATCGCAGAATTACATCATTTGACTAAACCCAGTCGCACACTTCATTCGCTCGAGTGAACTGCACTGATTTCTGACTTAGTCAAACTCTGTTGTTCAAGTTTCTAACATACGTTTGTTATTGTTACAGGAAGATGGCTAACCGTTGGCAAATTAATCCAAAGCACAATATCTGTGCTAATCTGGATTCCACCTCAAGAAATGGTGGTGATTTTGTTGGTATTATTGACTTCCTGAGAAGATCTCGGATCTTCAAAGCCATATCTACTCCATGTACACCATATCAGTCTATCCATCAAGCATTTTGGGCAGGAGCTTCGGTAGACCGATCTGTGGAACCCTACCGCATCCTAAGTACCATCTTTGGTAGGGCAATTGAGATCACAGCTGGAGATATTAGAAGAGTTTTGGACTGTGGAGATGATGATTCACATCCAGTCAGGATTCACCCTCTTACAGTTCGTGGATGCTTTCTGCGAATTGGGTACTGTGGAGACATTAGCTCAGGTGTGCTGAACAAGAGCAACCTGAGCCCACAGTACAAGTATTTAGCTCATGTGATTCTAAAGTGCATTGCTGCAAGAAGGGGTGGGTTCGATGACCTATCGGACCAAATTCAGAATGCTTATGTGGCATTGGTCCTTAACCACCCTTTCAGCTTCTCCAACATGATCTTTAATTATCTGATTGAGAACTTGGAGGCTAAGGGAAAAGAAGGTTTCTGTATGTATCCACGCTTTCTTCAGCTCATTTTTAATGAGAAACTGCCTGATTTGCCCAAAGAGAGGAGTGATGCAGTGGTGTTAGAGATTATGGATGACACTACTCTGGGAAGAATGAAAGTGTATAGGGGCAAGCAGGTGAAGCCCGTGTTCAAGAGGTTGATAGGGCATCTGGCCCGGGAAGACTACATGGCGCCAAGGAGGCGAAAATGGCGTCATGACGATAGCGATTCTGATACTGAGGTGATTACTGTATCATTGGTTGACTCAGATGATGATGATGATCTTGATAGAGAAAATGTACCAATTTCTTCTGAGGGACCATCTACTGGTACAGCCCAGCCACCTCCTCACACTGACACTACTACTGCTGGGTTTGTACCTCACTTCAGTCCTCCTGATGATGACGAGGACGAGAGTGAGGAAGAGGGGTTGACTCGTAGGCATGGGAGCAAGGTAGTTGCCACTGCGAAGGGAATTCAAGCAGTTGGAGGACAGACTGGGACATCGGGGGCTACACAGACAGAGTCAGATCCCGCATACTCCCCCGATGCACCCAGTACACAGACTGGTGCCCCGGTGTCAACGGGTAAAAGGAAAAAGACCATGGCCCGTCCGCATGGTAAGAAAGGAAAAAGACTAAGGTTCACTACAGCTACCACCTCCACACCATCACAAACATCTCCAACCACTACTACTATCCCACCTCCTCACACTGTCACATCCACCACCACCACCACTGTACCGACTACCACCTCATTCACTCCCTCTCCCATACACACCACTTCCACCACTGTACAGCCTACCACATCATTCATCCCCTCCCCTATATTCACCACAGCCACCTCCACGACCACCACTCAACAAACAGGTCCCTCACCGTTCCCATCCAGCTCATTCATCCCACCAATTTCTGTAGTAGATCAGCTTGCTGCTCTCAACAGCATGGTACTTCAGCTGTTAGCCTCTGATAAGGCTAAGACAGCCCAGATCCTTCAACTGCAAGAACAAAATTCTTCACAGGCAGCTGAGATTGAAAGATTGAGAGAGATAACATCCTCACAAGCCCAAGTGATCACTTCGCAGACCGATCAGATCACAGCTTGTTACAACACAAGGCTGAAACGGATGAGAGAATGGGAAAGCTAGAGGCGGCTCATAAGACTCTTGTGCTAAAACTGAAAGGTACTCAAAGTGAGCCCCTCAAGATTGGAGAAGGTGATGGTGATGATAATGATGATGATAGTGAGGATGAGGAAGACGATGATGAAGATGATGAGGATGATGACGATGATGATGGTGGTGATGAAAGTAATGATGATGATGAGAAGAAAGAAGATGATGAAGGTGAAGGGGGAGAAACTGCCGGAGATCAAAGCGATAATGTTGCAGGCGAAAGGCGTACTAAACGCCGACATGATCAAGGCCCCTCTTCGTCTACTCCAACTGAAGATCCACCGGAGATACAAGGCAAAGTTCAAGACTAGACGTTTATTTATTTTGCTGAAACTTTGTACTTGAAATTATGTATTCTAGTCTGTTATATATAAAATTTTGTGGATATAAATCATCTTTGGTTATGTGATCAATGTATACTTACTTGCAATATATTTGATTTTGTAACAGGATCAACCACACAAGTCGATGAGCATGATGTTATGCCCCTTCGTCAGATTGAGACCAAGTTAACTATGATTCTTGATCTTCAAGGGATAGTGCAACGGTCTGTGGGTTACTCAGCTGAAGAAGGGGAAATCATTCACGACTTGACAGATGAACAGATTGCAGAACTGTTCAGTCTGAATCCAGATGAGTTGGTAAAAGATGCTCCCGCAGTCGATGTAGTCAGCGATGAAGAACTTCAAGATGTCAACGAGGTGGAGATTGAGGACGTAACGGCTGATCATTATCCCCAATACACTAACGCCGAAGGCGAAGTGCTTCCAGATGTGGGGGAAACCTTTGACAGCAATATATTTGATAAAGTGGAAGAGATGACAGCAGCTAAGGCAGCTGCAGAAGAGATTCCTCAGGCAGATGAAGCTGATCGTGCAACCAAGAAGGAGGAATGGATTGCCTGCCTTGAGGAAATGAAGAAACAGCGTGGGCCTCCAAAGTCAAATGCCTACACCAAGCTTTACAAGATTAAAAGCATCAGAAGGTGTCAGGAAAGATTATCAGCTGGGCATACTTTGATGATCTCAAAGTATATGCAGTGAAGAGAGAGAAGGGAATCGAATATTTCAGATTTCCTCATGATTTGAAAACTCTCCCAGGGTTTGAGCTTAATCGTCTAGCCAACTTGAACCTCCTATATGCTGTTCCAGGAAAGATATCAGGATGGTTTGAGCAGGCACTAAAGAAAGAGTACCATACTAGGTGGGTCAACTTTAAACCTCAACAGCCAAGAAGGTTATTTCATAGGACTGAAGTTGACCCCACCTCAGGAAGACCAAAAGTGGTCTTGAGATGGCATCCTCCGCGCACGATGTCGCGTATTCCATTGAGAGAGATGCCTCAGGATTTTGCACCCCATTTCAAATGGTGGTATTATGACTGGCGAACTGGTGAAGCCGTCATAGTTTTGGAGAAAGAAGGAACGGTCACTAGGTGGGTCAACTTTAAACCTCAACAGCCAAGAAGGTTATTTCATAGGACTGAAGTTGACCCCACCTCAGGAAGACCAAAAGTGGTCTTGAGATGGCATCCTCCGCGCACGATGTCGCGTATTCCATTGAGAGAGATGCCTCAGGATTTTGCACCCCATTTCAAATGGTGGTATTATGACTGGCGAACTGGTGAAGCCGTCATAGTTTTGGAGAAAGAAGGAACGGTCGAGACGATAAGAGTGTTTGATCCGATGTGGCTAACCAACTTGTCTGAGTCTGATGTCTATATCTTATTCAAGTGGCCACTGTTCTTTGATACACAGGATATTGTGCAAGCACTGCAATTCCAACATGTTATACGTATCTGCTTCGCATTAAATATTCATTCTGGGATCTCAAGAGAGGAAAGGGTGAAACGATATGAAGAGTTCAAGAAAGAAGTAAAAGTCTAGATAGAACTAGGTCCAAGGGGGAGTTTGTTGGTACACATGTCCCCAGTTCTAGTCTAGTGAGCGCAAATGTAATAGACTTCTATCTTGTAACACATATGTAATGTTAAAACAATCTAATGAGAATCTCTTCTTTATATGGTTGTTGATTATTTAATGTTATATCTATATTATTAGTTGTTACACGCATAATATAACCATGTTATATAGGTTTACAGTTATGAGACACAGTTCTGAATCATTACAGGTTCATGAATGTGTTTGTCTAAACATCTCTTTCAGTCGCCCGACTGGACCATGCGAATGGTCCAATCGCACGGTTGAACTAAGAGACTGAGTCAATCGGACGGTTGAGTCATCAGTCTGACTCAAGCGTACGAATGAATCAGTCGTATTACTCAATCGCACGACTGAGTCAGTCGTAAGACTCAGTCGCACGAATGAGATCTGTAACCTATAAATACCACTTAGTTCGTGGAAAAATAAAAAACACTTCGAATACTAGAAACCCTAATCGCCCAGAACGTGCTGTTCGACCATTCCAACTTCATAGAGCGTTTCAGATCATTCCGTGTCAATTCATAACGTTATCTAATCGTTAGGATTGATCCTGATTACGTTCTCACTGATTGGATCGCCAATCAAATAGGATTCCGCACTATTTGATCTGGTACAACGAAGAATCAGTTAGTACTCCGTACGTACACGGTCCTAACAAAGTTATACATAATATAACACATCACATTACAAGGCAACTCATTTCTACTAGATCATATCTCAATGAGGGAAACACACTATCAATTCATTATAAAACCCCATTTTCCATATAAGATAGTATGTAAAACTTTACTTTAAAAGAACTGGTCATAAAAGTATGTATCTTAGTATGCATACCGCCCCAAAACATTTAAAGCATGTATAAAATAGGGGATCTATAACTCACCTGAACTTGTCCAAATAGCTTAGATTCTAAGTCACTTAAGCTATAGTCTGGATACTCTAGCTGCACGAAAGTTAATATGCAAAAACGTCATTTTCTTCATAGTTTCGCCCACAGTTTCGTTGGTAGTTTCCCTGCCAGTTTCGCTGGCAGTTTTGCTACCAGTTTCGCTGGGCAGCACTTCTGTCAGTTTCGCTGGACAGATTCGCTGGCATGAGCACCCAACTTTCGTTGGAATTTCCTAGTTTCGCAATGTCTAAGGTCAGCCTAAGTACTTAGCGAAGCTATCAGCGAAACTGTAGTTTCGTTGTAGCGAAACTGTAGTTTCGCTGTAGCGAAACTGTAGTTTCGCTAGGATTCTCCTAGTTTCGCTGGATAAATGCACAGTTTCGCTGGATGAATACTTAAATTCGCTGGATCGAGGCCCAGTTTCGCTGGATGAACAAAAACTAAGAACCAGCCCGTTTTTAACCCAAAATCTTAACTTTTTACGTCCAAATCCTTGGTTTACCTTCCATGAAACCATTTCTACCATTTTTACATGTTTTCATACGTAAAAATTTGACCTTTATGAGTTTCTTTGAACTTTTCAAAACCCCAAAACCCTAGAATCCGGGTTTGATCTACAGAAGGTCTTAGAGGTCGATTCTTACCTTGTTTTGTTGCTATTTCCTTAGTTTTTGATGCTCCAAACACCCAGCTCTTCAATCCTTCAACCTTCCAAGCTCAAATCTTGAGTTCTTCCCACTTTCTCTCTCTACTTTCTCTCTCTACGAAATTGGTGGCTAGGGTTTGAAATGGTGGAATGGATCTGATCATGCATGGTTTAAGGGCTGATTAGGGCCCTTAAACCCACCAAGCCTAGCCTATTAAGGCTAATTTTACCCATAGCCCACTAATTTACCCCTTTATTTCTTAAATTAACCCTTAAAAGCCCATTATTATTAAGTAGCCTGTTTCGGGAAATTCGGGGCGTTACAAGTCTTCCCCCTTATTTAGGTTTCGTCCTCGAAACCTGACTCGTCATTAAACAGATCGGGGTATTGACGTCTCATTTCCTCCTCGGATTCCCAGGTGGCATCCGACCCCTTTCGGTGTTTCCATTGCCCTTTGGCTACTTTATTTCTCAATTGTATCTCTTTCCGGTCCAGTATAGCCACCGGTTGCTCTACATAGTTCAGCTTCTCGTCCACTTCGATGTCATCTAGAGGCACGACTACCTCGTCCGGTGCTAAACATTTCCTCAAGTGCGACACATGAAAGGTAGGGTGAATCTCACTCAATTCTTCTGGAAGGTCTAGCCTGTAGGCTACATCCCCAACTCGTGCTAGTACCTTAAATGGTCCGATAAACCTAGGACTCAGTTTCCCCCTCTTCCTAAATCGGATAATCCCTTTCCATGGCGACACTTTTAACATTACCCTATCACCCATGCTAAATTCTATTGGTCTCCTTCTTCTGTCGGCGTATGACTTCTGTCTATCCTTTGCAGCCTTCATATACGCCTTGATTTTCTCCAACTTTTCCGTGGTAGCTTCCACGACTTCCAGCTCCCTAGTTCCTTCTTACCGACATCACCCCAACAAATAGGAGTTCTGCACCGTCGACCGTACAATAACTCGTATGGGGGCATTTTAATACTGGCGTGGTAGCTGTTGTTATAGGAGAACTCTGCTAGTGGCAAATGATCATCCCAGTTACCACCGAATTCGATAACGCATGCCCGAAGCAAATCTTCCAGTGTCTGGATCGTTCTTTCCGATTGCCCATCGGTCTGCGGGTGGTATGCAGTACTAACATGCAACCTCGCGCCCATTTCTTCATTGAACTTTTTCCAAAACTTTGAGGTGAACCGCGTATCTCTATCTGAAACAATCGATACGGGCATACCATGCCGCGCCACAATTTCTTGGATAAATAGTTTGGCAAGCTTTTCTGAACTAATTGCTTCCTTGATTGGAAGGAAATGCGCACTCTTAGTCAGTCTATCAACTATCACCCATATCGCGTCGTGGCCTTTTGTCGTGCGTGGTAATTTAGTGATGAAGTCCATTGTAACATGTTCCCACTTCCATTCTGGCACTTCTAATGGCTGAACATAACCATAAGGTCTTTGTTGCTCAGCCTTCACTTGTAGGCACGTTAGACATTTGTTTACATATGCAACCACATCTCTCTTCATCCCAGACCACCAATAGTCTTTCTTCAAGTCGTGGTACATCTTATTTGCTCCTGGGTGTATTGAGTAGTGGGTCTTGTGCGCTTCATCCATAATCCTTTCTCGCAAGTCGCCATGCCTCGGAACCCATATCCTGTCGTGAAAGGTCTTAACTCCCAAAGTGTTCTCTACCAGTTCATCTACCTTTCCCACCATCCTTTCCTTCTTTATTTGTTGCTCTTTTAAAGCGTCCATTTGAGTTTTGCTTATCATCCTCATAACATCTGGGGTCACTACTAGTTGGCACGCCTTCACCCGGATTGGTTCATATCCTCCTTCCGGCTCAGGGCATCGGCTACCACATTTGCCTTACTCGGGTGATAATGGATTTCGCAGTCGTAATCCTTTATTAGTTCCAACGACCTCCTCTGTCTCATATTTAGGTCCTTCTGCTCAAAGAAATATTTTAGACTTTTGTGGTCGGTAAATATGGCGCACTTAGTTCCATACAAATAGTGTCTCCATATCTTTAATGCGAACACTACTGCGGCAAGTTCCAAATCGTGAACCGGGTAATTACCTCCGTGTCCTTTAGCTGTCTGGATGCGTAAGCTATAACCTTTCCTCTTTGCATCAACACACAGCCTAACCCGCAGTAAGAAACATCGGAGTATACCGTTAGGTCTTCATCTCCTTCCAGTAGGGTTAGCACAGGAGCTTTGGTTAGTCTATCCTTCAACTCCTGAAACGCATCTTCCTGTTCTTTTCCCCAGTCGAAAACCACGTTCTTCCTTGTTAACCTTGTTAATGGGGAAGCTATCTTCTAGAAATCTTTAATGAACCTTCTATAATAGCCAGCCAATCCCAAGAAACTACGGATTTCGGATGGCGTCTTTGGGGAATTCCATTGGGTAACTGCCCCGACTTTTGCTGGATCAACCATAACTCCCTCGGAATTAATAATGTGCCCTAAAAATTGCACCTCCCGTAGCCAGAAGGCACATTTAGAGAACTTCTCATACAGTTTCTCCTTTCGTAAAGTCTCTAACACCTCCTTAATATGACAAGCGTGGTCTCCTTCATTCTTTGAGTATATCAAAATATCGTCAATGAAGACTATCACTGATCGGTCCAACATCGGGTGACACACGCGATTCATTAAGTCCATGAATGTTGCAGGAGCATTGGTTAGCCCGAAAGACATAACCAGAAACTCATAGTGGCCATAGCGCGTTCGGGAGGCCGTATTCGGGATGTCTTGCTCCCTCACCTTCTGTTGATGATATCCGGATCGGAGATCTATTCGGGAGAACCAGCTTGCCCCTTGCTATTGATCAAACAGATCATCTATCCGGGGTAGAGGGTATCGATTCTTTACGGTCAGCTTATTCAACTCCCTATAATCTATACACATCCTCATGCCGCCATCCTTCTTTTTTACAAACAACATAGGAGCGCCCCATGGAGAAATGCTGGGCCTAATGAATCCTTTGTCAAGGAGTTCTTGCAGTTGTGACATGAGCTCCTTCATCTCGGACGGAGCTAGGCGGTAGGGTGCTTTGGTAATGGGCTGGGCTCCTGACAGTAAGTCAATCTGAAACTCTATCTCTCTATCTGGTGGTACTCCGGGCAAATCCTCCGGGAATACGTCAGGAAAGTCCCGCACCACTGGTACATCGGACAACTCTTTCGCTTTATCTTTAACATCCTTGACATACGCTAGATAAGCTCCGCACCCTCGCCTCATACATTTCTCCGCCTTGATCATGGAAATGATCCTTGGAACCTTACAATCGTTATCACCGTAGATCGTAACCGGACTACCATCTGGAGCCGTTAATCGGATCATCTTCTGTTGGCATACTATGTTAGCATCGCGGGCAGCTAACCAATCCATCCCTAATACGACATCAAAACCTCCTAAGGGCATGGCAAACAATTGTGCAGGGAAGTAATGACCTCCTAGTTTAATGTGGTAATCCTCTATCATTCTGACTATTCTAATGGACTTACCATCGGCCGTTTCTACTTCGAATGCATCATCTATTTCCTTAGTTTGGACATCTAGTGTAGCACAGAAGGGTATAGATACAAAATTCTTACTGGCACCACTATCAAACAATATGGAGGCACAAACATTATTGACAAGGAACGTACCTGACACTACGTCCGGGTCTTTCCTTGCCTCCTTCTTGTTCATGGTGAAAGCCCTTGACTTGACCTTAGGCCTTCCATCATCCCCTTTGTCATTATCCTTGCTTGTTCCCAAGTTTCCTAACTTAGCTTTCTTGCAATCCTTGCTGTAGTGCCCCGTCTCATGGCAGTTAAAGCACTCGTTCACTTCCGGGCACTCTCTAGCCATGTGACCCGTTTTCCCGCACGGTAGAACCCAGGGCTACCCATTCGGCACTCTCCGGGATGCCTCCTCCTACACTTTCCACATTCCTTAACTTCCCCAACCCCCTTCACAATCGCTTGTTTTGCATCCACTCTTGCTTTCTTGCCTCCCGGTTGGTAGTTACCACTTCCATACCACTTCCCATTATTATTCCAAACTTTCCTCGTCTCACCCACCGTCACTGGCCTGCGGTGATCGTATAACCTTCCACTGAGGTCCACTGCTGACCTAAAAGTACTAGGTCGGGCAGTGACCATGTCCCTACGAATGTCCAGAGGCAACCCTTGTATGTACCTCTTGATCCTCTTGGATTCAGGAGTCACCAAGTCAGGCACCAGACGTGCCATTTCATTAAACTTTGTAGTGTATTCCTGATGTGTCATGTTTCCAGCCTCCAAACTCATAAACTCTTGCTCAATCTTGTCAAGCTCTCTTTCTGGGCAATACTCCTCTATCACCAACCTCTTCATCTTCAGCCACTTCATCCTCTCAATAGCCTCCTCCCCGTAAGACTCAACGATGTTATCCCACCAACACAGTGCTGGGTCCAAGAGGGAATGGGAACAAACTTCACCTTTTGGCTTTCCCGGCACTCGCTGATCTTCAGTACGGCCTCCATTTCCCTGATCCAACGCTGGGCAGTAGCAGCGTTACCAGTGCCATCAAACGTTGGGGCTTACACCTCTGAAAATCCCTGTAGCTGCACCCCTTCGCCCTCTCTTCCGCCTCGGAACCGTCATTGTTACCCAGACGATCTTCCTCGTCGCTCAACTCCTCAGTCTTGACCGCTCCTTTCTTATCAACCTTCTCTGAAGCCGTACTCTTCTTGCTGTCGCCCTTAACCTGCTCCACAAATTCCGCAAGCAGAGCGGGCATCACTCCAGATAGGACATGGTGCACCTCTTGGGCAATAGCTTCCTTTACTGTTTCCTTCAGTTCTGCCTAATCAGTGGTAGGCCCCTCGGCTCCCGGTTCTAAATCAACCTCCTTTTTAACTGGTTTGTCAACCGGCTTCCTTGACCTTTTGGTCGGTTTCGCAGTTTCACCTGCAGTTTCTTTCGCCTTAAGAGGGGGCCTTCCCCTAGTGCTCCTCCGGGTAATCATAGTTGGAACTGCTTTCTTTGGTGCCATTCTTTCTACCTCCTATAAGATTCAGAATGTTAACATAGTCTTTCAAGGCAAGTTCAGTTCACGACAAGTTTTGTAAATTTTTAATAACAGTGGCCAGTTGTGATTAACTACTTACAGAACTTTTTGTGCCCTAAACCTTCCTATCCTGAACCATACTAACACTAGAACCTACTATACCTATTCTATGCACGTATAAGTCATATAAATTCAGATAGGCATCACAGATAACATTATCATACCTTACCTCGACTCTAACTTCAATAAGAAGGCACTACCCACTAGAATGATACTTATAGCATACTTTGTTACCTCTTGGCATGGAGCTTCTTGGACTGGCATCCTTGACACTTGGTCCCATTATCTGTTTAAGTTTAGGTTTATAAAATAACTTTCCCAAATCTCTTAAACATTGGCTCTGATACCAACTTATAAGGCCCACCTTTCTCAGGGAAGCCTCACAGTTGGTCATTCACAGCAAATCATCGATTTTAAAGCAGTCGTTTACTCATATGTGTATAATATATATATCGCAGCGGAAAATATTGTAAATTTCAATCCATTACAAATGAAATATAAACATTGTCTTTAATTCTTAAAGAACTATTTAAAGTCCTCTTAATCTTTTCTTATCAGGGATGCCAATCTTCTAGTGCCAAGAAGCTTCAGTCCCATGCTTCTATCCCGTAGCTCTAACCCTCACCTGTCAACTGATATGCATACAAAAGTCAGCTTCGCTGAGTGAATTCTAGGTTTACTTTGCTAAATAACTTTTGTAAAGGATATTAGCTTTATCAGTTAAAAATAATCATTATCCATCACAATATCAATACACACAGGCTGTCACTTTATCAATACTTTATCATTTCTTGTTATTTATTACTCTTCTTTATCCGTCAATTCTCTATCACAATCGGTGCCTAGGCTCGCCTAGGACTTTACCGACACGCCAATTAAGGACTTACTGTCGTACCGATCAGGCCATTATTGTCATGCCAACTCAGGACTTACTGACCTGCTTGTTCGAGCATACTTTATCCACTTTATCCGGGTGAGGGCACAACGAATACAACCCTCCTTTAGCCATTGCTTGCAAGTCTTTACTTTATCCCTTGCCTGCAGGACTTTACTTGCAAGACTTTACTTTATCCAGGTACACGTTATGGGCCCAATAACTTTTCCTTACGTTTCACTTTCGTGTTTAAGTTATACATAATATAACACATCACATTACAAGGCAACTCATTTCTACTAGATCATATCTCAATGAGGGAAACACACTATCAATTCATTATAAAACCCCATTTTCCATATAAGATAGTATGTAAAACTTTACTTTAAAAGAACTGGTCATAAAAGTATGTATCTTAGTATGCATACCACCCCAAAACATTTAAAGCATGTATAAAATAGGGGATCTATAACTCACCTGAACTTGTCCAAATAGCTTAGATTCTAAGTCACTTAAGCTATAGTCTGGATACTCTAGCTGCACGAAAGTTAATATGCAAAAACGTCATTTTCTTCATAGTCTAGGCTTAATGTTATACACCTTGTAAACACATGAAACTGGGTCATTCGCAGGAGCATATACGAATGAGACTCAGTCGTACGACTGAGCCATGCTAATGGACCAGTCGTGCGACTGAGAGATGCGATTGGGGCATTCGTAAGACTGAGCCATAAGAATGGTCCAGTCGTACGATTGAACCATACGTATGGTCCAATCGCACGAATGGGCCCAGTCGCATCTAATATGGGCCGAGGCCCATATATACCAGTTTCAATGTGTAGCAACCTAAGGGTTTTTGATAGGGTTCCTGGCGCCTAGGTGTTGCCGGATGAGAGGGGAGATCATGCTCGATCTCCCCTTGCTAAAAGTCTTGATTCTTAAGTTGTAACGAGCTTAAAATCGTTATGTTTTATCAATAAAATCATTCGATTATTGTTCGTACTTTTGTTTATCTTTTGGTTTTTATCCTTCCGTCAAGAACATGCTCAGATGTTCATCGATCCAGTGACTTCACAATTGGTATCAGAGCAGGGTTACTGCTAGAATGATCTAACAATCATTCTAGCAACCCGAGCTCTTGATTTGTGGATCAAAGTTCAGATCTTGACGTAAAACCCACTTCGTGTTCATCTTGTTTTGCTCAAATCTCATTGCGCGTGATGTTTATTTGTTAAAAGCGGACTCGGAATCTTCTTCAGATCATAAAAATGAATCCAGTGATACAAATTTTGTGTTGTATCTCGTCCAAATCATCGGATTAGGGTTTTTCAGCCTTGTGGCGGCTGCAGATCTGGTTTTCTGCGTTCAGACCCGTTCATGCGGTTGGGCCATGCGACTGGGCCGCATTCGCACGATTGAACCATTCGTATGGTCCATTCGTACATCTAACCCAGTCGTATGTCCATTCGTACGAATGAACATTCATTCGCACGACTGACCCTTTCGTGTACTTCATTCGCACGACTGACCCATTCGGAGTATCCATTCGCACGAATCACCCATTCGTACGTATGTCTTCATTCATCTGTTCAAGTCGCACGAATGAGCTGTGTACCAGACCAAAAAAAAGAGTCTGGAACAGCTTCTTGCACGAATTTTTCCCTAAACCATTTTTATCAGTTGGGAAGCCTTCTGAAAAAGTTTGGTAAAATAAAATTTTTTTTGGGAAATTATCGGGTCATTTTCGAATCATTTTCGGGTCAATAGTGAAGATTGTCCTGGAGAGTCTATGCAAGAGTTGAGGATGAGCAAAGCACATTCACACTGAGTTTCTTATGTCAAACAAGTTCGATGGATACCCCATTATTCGTTGGACTTCCAGAATCGGTGAATGTTGTTAGAACACGAAAGAGAGAAGAGAAGATGTCAGCTGTCGGTGCTGATTTTGTGGGGTAGTCAGGAGCATCAGACTATTTATGGGCCAATCAAGTTATATTTATCCGCACAGAGAGGATTCTCATTCTTAGGGGGAATCCATGTATAGAGAAATTGAAGACGCAATCAGAAAGTGATTATGTGAGCAGGTTTCTGATGATGAATCTTCGTGCATGCTGATTTGTTTGATATTGTCAGCTGTGGATTGGAACCTTCAACCTTTTGCCCAATACATCGTATGAAGACGACAGGAGAGCACAATGTATATATATTGGGATATGCTGAACGTGAGGGGGAATTTCTATAGTTGGAAATGTTAAACAGGTTAGACTGTGTGAAGATTGAAGCAATGGAAAACTGGTCATGTCATTATCTGGAAAAATCAGTCATTTGGGGAATCTTACTGCTATGATGGTGTTCTGCAAAGTAAACGAAAGCTATTGTGCCTAAATTCATTTTCAGGGATATTGTGGTAACCTGACGGATCGGCAATGTTGGCTAATATGGTTGTTCGTTTGATTCTATTGGAAACCAGAGCAAAGATTGACTGAAGATTGTAAGAGGTGTTATCTACTATTCGCAAGCAACGTCCAAGGGGGAATTTGTTGGAGCATATATTGTCATATATAGTGTGTCCATCGCTTGACGAATAGTCTAGGCTTAATGTTATACACCTTGTAAACACATGAAACTGGGTCATTCGCAAGAGCATATGCGAATGAGACTCAGTCGTACGACTGAGCCATGCTAATGGACCAGTTGTGCGACTGAGAGATGCGATTGGGGCATTCGTAAGACTAAGCCATAAGAATGGTCCAGTCGTACGATTGAACCATACGTATGGTCTAATCGCACGAATGGGCCCAGTAGCATCTAATATGGGCCGATGCCTATATATACCAGTTTCAATGTGTAGAAACCTAAGGGTTTTTGATAGGGTTCCTGGCGCCTAGGTGCTGCCGGATGAGAGGGGAGATCATGCTCGATCTCCCTTGCCAAAAGTCTTGATTCTTAAGTTGTAACGAGCTTAAAATCGTTATGTTTTATCAATAAAATCATTCGATTATTGTTCGTACTTTTGTTTATCTTTTGGTTTTTATCCTTCCGTCAAGAACATGCTCGGATGTTCATCGATCCAGTGACTTCACACCCGATCAGGCCATTATTGTCATGCCAACTCAGGACTTACTGACCTGCCTGTTCGAGCATACTTTATCCACTTTATCCGGGTGAGGGCACAACGAATGCAACCCTCCTTTAGCCATTGCTTGCAAGTCTTTACTTTATCCCTTGCCTGCAGGACTTTACTTGCAAGACTTTACTTTATCCAGGTACACGTTATGGGCCCAATAACTTTTCCTTACGTTTCACTTTCGTGTTTAAGTTATACATAATATAACACATCACATTACAAGGCAACTCATTTCTACTAGATCATATCTCAATGAGGGAAACACACTATCAATCATTATAAAACCCCATTTCCCATATAAGATAGTATGTAAAACTTTACTTTAAAAGAACTGGTCATAAAAGTATGTATCTTAGTATGCATACCTCCCCAAAACATTTAAAGCATGTATAAAATAGGAGATCTAGAACTCACCTGAACTTGTCCAAATAGCTTAGATTCTAAGTCACTTAAGCTATAGTCTGGATACTCTAGCTGCACGAAAGTTAATATGCAAAAACGTCATTTTCTTCATAGTTTCACCCACAGTTTCGCTGGTAGTTTCGCTGCCAGTTTCGCTGGCAGTTTCGCTACCAATTTCGCTGGGCAGCACTTCTGTCAGTTTCGCTGGACAGATTCGCTGGCATGAGCGCCCAACTTTCGTTGGAATTTCCTAGTTTCGCAATGTCTAAGGTCAGCCTAAGTACTTAGCGAAGCTATCAGCGAAACTGTAGTTTCGCTGTAGTTTCGCTAGGATTCTCCTAGTTTCGCTGGATAAATGCACAGTTTCGCTGGATGAATACTTAAATTCGCCGGATCGGGACCCAGTTTCGCTGGATGAACAAAAACTAAGAACCAGCCCGTTTTTAACCCAAAATCTTAACTTTTTACGTCCAAATCCTTGGTTTACCTTCCATGAAACCATTTCTACCATTTTTACATGTTTTCATACGTAAAAATTTGACCTTTGTGAGTTTCTTTGAACTTTTCAAAACCCCAAAACCCTAGAATCCGGGTTTGATCTACAGAAGGTCTTAGAGGTCGATTCTTACCTTGTTTTGTTGCTATTTCCTTAGTTTTTGATGCTCCAAACACCCAGCTCTTCAATCCTTCAACCTTCCAAGCTCAAATCTTGAGTTCTTCCCACTTTCTCTCTCTACTTTCTCTCTCTATGAAATTGGTGGCTAGGGTTTGAAATGGTGGAATGGATCTGATCATGCATGGTTTAAGGGCTGATTAGGGCCCTTAAACCCACCAAGCCTAGCCCATTAAGGCTAATTTTACCCATAGCCCACTAATTTACCCCTTTATTTCTTAAATTAACCCTTAAAAGCCCATTATTATTAAGTAGCCTGTTTCAGGGAATTCGGGGCGTTACAATACTGTATTACGTACATGTAATTGACGTTCAATTAGTTTGTAGATGTGGTTACGTTATGTAATTTTCTAAGTTGCATGTACATAAATTAAAAGAAATACATTACCTTAATACATATTTTGACATATGTAACAACAATAATACGTATGTGTAATAGTATTGTAACGTATATATAAAAACAATGTTATGTATATATGACATACGTGTTACGTATATGTACTTCTGTCATATATAAGTAACTACAATGTTCTCTTTATGATCGAATACCCCTTTTCCTTTTAGTTAATCATCATGTTCATAGCTATTATAGTTAAGTATGTATAGCTCACAAGATTGCATATTTGTAACCTTGGTACATATATGTATCCTACATGGACACATAGTCACATAGATCTTTCAACCTTGTACACATAGAAAATCAAATAACATAGAGAGATGAACATGAATAATTTAATTTGGTGTTTTTAGGTACGTATAGAAGTCAAAATACAATATGATCAAGAAAACCCATGTCACTAATTAATTACCTAGATATGTTTTAACCTAAGAATTATAAATCCGTAAAAATTAAAGCTTTTTACCTTGTTCCACAACTCACTTTACCATCATTCGTTATGGAGTTGTCAAATAATACTCTAGGAAATGAAGTTACCCTACACAAAACAAGTTTATTGTCAGTCTAACAGTTATCATGCAGCTTATGCATATATAGTATAAAAAAGATCCTAACATATCAAATTATTAGCATATGATTATCTATTCAGTAGTAATTACACAAACACATATACAAATACATACATACTTTTATATACACTTTTCAAGACTATAAATAAGGTAACCTCCATATTATTTTCCATTCACCTAATCATCATTCTTTTTGGTAAGACATCATCAATGCGCGTTTCCGGTATTTTCGTCGAATCTTGGTCACTAGAAAAAAATATATAAATAAAACCAAGAGCAATTCGTATGAATATCTCCAACTTACTATAGACTTGGTAATATTTAACAAAAACAGTGAATCCCAAATTCAAAGTAAATCGATTTAATACCTGGAAGTTTTCGTGATCTTCTGTTTCTTTGTTAAATGCAGTACAAAAGAGAAATCCATATGAATGATTGAGATATTATGCCATTTTGATTAAGAAGGAAAACTCCAAGCAGATTATTTTATTAACAAAATTTAGTTATTTTATATTAGAAAATAGTTTAATAATCAAACTATAAAGATAGAATAAAAGTCATATACTTCTATGTATTTTTGAAAAAGTTTAGAAAGAAATAACGGATTGAATGAGATAAATAAGGATTTCAAATATAGAAGATAATTACCATAAATACTTAAGTGTAATTTTACTAAAAAAACCTTTACAGCAAATTAAAACTAAATAATTTTAAAATTTTATGTTTGGTTGATATTAGTTTTTATTGTTTTCAATTATAGAAGTGGATTTCATTTGATCCCTCCCCTATATATATATATATATATATATATTATATATATATATATATATATATATATATATATATATATTATATATATATATATATATATATATATATATATACATACACACACATATATATCTATATATACACATATATATATACATATATCTATATGTATTATATATATAGATATATATATATATAGATATACATATATAGATATATATATATATAGATATATATATATATAGATATACATATACATAGATATTTATATATATAGATATACATATATATATGTACATATATATATATACATATATATATACATATATACATATATATATATGGGGTTAGGTTCTTTTCAGGACTTTATTATAAATGAAAACTCACAGAACTAATATTAACCATTGATTGTTTTGATCAAGGGTTATGACTAAACATGTTTACTAAATGTAAATTATTGATTTATTTAATTGGTTAATTTAAAGAAAAGGGTATGTTATTAATCTGTTATATTATTTTCTCTCTCCAATTAGTTAGTAATTAATTAATTTTATTCTCTCTCCTCTCTCTCCTCTTATTTCTAAAAATTCATCAATTACATTTGAAAAAAAAATGAAATTCTTTAAAATTGAGTAAATTAGTATGTGATGCGTCATAATTGGTATTTGTTTAGTCTTTGCATTCGATTGTTTTTTAATTTTTAACGGTGCTCGTTGATTACATATATGTAAATCTTTAGACTGGTCATCTACTCAAATGTTAAAATTTTACATATACATAAATTTTCAAATCAATAATCCATTTTTTAAATTGATCTGGTATTTACATATATGAAAAAATATCTCGATACTAGTCATTTAGTTTTCAAACTTACCACCCATTTACATATATGTAAAATTTTTTCTAATCGTTTTTTTATATACATACAGGTTCTACATATGTGTGAGTCAACTATTTACATATACGTAAGTCTTCAACACAAACTTAAACCAAATCATAAACTAAAATTCAAGCTAATTAACACAAACACTTGAATTGTAAGGCCCCGTTCCCGGGCACCTCACAGTTGGTCATTCACAGCATAAAACATTCATAAAATAAATTTTAAGCAGCGGAATTATTTAAACAAAAACCATCCATTCATTTAAAACACTGTTGTTAAGCAATACATTTTAATTCACAAGTCACAAAATGTAGATGAATGAATTACAAAACAACAGTATCGTCAAAAGCATAATGGATGTCAGTCTTGCCCACCAAGTAGCCACCCATGTGTGCCATCCTCAGCAACCTGTCACCTGCCAACTGGAAAATACATAAAAGTCAGCGTTGCTGAGTGAGTTCTAGTTTTGTAATTAAAATACTTTACTTCTCATTCCAAAACGTTCGTTATGCATATGTGATCACACATCGTACGTACACGTAGGTAATTTCATTAATTATCTTCATCATTCGTTCATTAGTTTTCATTCGTGTACCATTCATCGTTCTCATTCACGTTTGTACATACATTCTTTTCATTCATTCATACGTTCTTTAACTTTCATTCGTCAAGCATGCAAAACTCTAAGGGTCACCTTTCTTCTCTGCCCTCATGGTTCCAACCCATGAGCCGACAAAGCATATCGTATCTGTCTGGTGCCCCTATGGCTCTCAGTCCATAGACCGACACCTGGTGACCCTATGGCTCTCAGTCCATAGACCGACACCTGGTGCCCCTATGGCTCTCAGTCCATAGACCGACACCTGGTTGCCCCTATGGCTCTCTGTCCATAGACCGACAACCTCGTTGCCCCTATGGCTCTCTGTCCATAGACCGACAACGTCTCATCCGGGGTCACGTTAACCCCGTGAGTGATCGTCACCACTCCTGCTGTAACAACTATCCCGTGACAGGTCACAAAGACACTGCCCCGTTGTTCTTAAGGCAACTATGGCTCACTGTCCATAATCTACCATAAGGCTCGTAATAGGCCTAGTTACTAGAACCAAGCACCATTTCCAAGACTTCATAACCGTCAATTCCATCTCGTGCCCCTTAGACCATGCAAGACTTTCGTTCATTCATTTATGCATGTATTCATCATCATTCTTCTTTTCGTTCATTTGTTAATACATGCATTCGTCATCATGTTCCTCTTTCATTATCTTTCACTTTACGATACCTAATACTTCATTAGTTCATTCTCGTTATTCGTAAAGTTTCAAACAGATAAGCATGCACAATTACAAGGAACATACGCACTCATCATACATACTCATCATACATTCATCATCATACATTCATCATCATACATTCATCATCATACATTCATCATCATACATTCATCATCATACGTAGCATCATACCATACTTAACAATATTTTAATAATATTGTTAACAATAATACACTAATACTAATATTAGTGACAATAAGGGTTAACCATAATCATCATTACATGCATGAAACATCATCATTTGTTAACCCTAGTTAGCCCTGGTCAAAACCTCGGACTTCGGTATTTCAGGAAATTTCTGAAAAATTCTAAGTGTCCTAGTCGTTTGAGCCCTGTTGGGCGTATAAGCCCTCTGGCCGTATGACCCCTGTTAGGCGTAAGAGCACTGCTGGACTTTTCATCTTATACTTAGAATTTTCATCTGGTCATACGACCACACTGTTGGTCGTATGAGCCCTATTGGTCGTACCATTCCCTAGACTTAGAAATATGTTCTGGTCATATGACCACACTGTTGGTCGTATGAGCACTATTGGACTTTTCAATCATACTTAGAAAAAATATTACTTGGTCATACGACCACACTGTTGGTCGTATGAGTACTATTGGACAACACTTAGAAAATTCACTTAGTCATACGACCACACTGTTGGTCGTATGAGTCCTGTTAGACTCATCACCACTTAGAAAAATACATCACCTGGTCATACGACCACACTGTTGGTCGTATGAGTACTATTGGGCTTTAACACTCAGGAAAATCCTGGTCATACGACCACACTGTTGGTCGTATGACCACTGGTGGACTCATCAACCTGCAATTTATTTATTCTAAGTCCAAATTTTAGGCTTATTAGTGACCTGTTCATGTATCTAAGTCCCAAACATCAAATTGCCTAGTTCTAAACATACACACATGATTCTAGGCATGAATCTAACATAAACACATGATTCTAAGCATAAATCTATCATAAACATGAACATACATACATTCATATCATACGGGTATTATACCCAAATTTATAAGACATACTTACATGCATTTCCAGCCCCCAAAACATTTTTAAAAACAGGTAAAAAGGGGGTCTAGAACTCACCTTAGTTGTTTCAAATCTTAAGACTCTTCACCCGAGCTCCTTTAATCGATTCTAACACCTGGAAATCTTCTAAACACATATTTGGAACACATAAAAACACGAATAAGCATCTAACCGAGGCTAAGGTTAGCCAAAAACAACTCAAAACACTAATCCTTACCAAATTTCTCGAATTCTTCTTCTTGTTTCTTCAAGATCCGCAAGTTTCTCTGCTCTCTCTCTCTAAAAACCGAATGAAAATGTTATGCAGGAGGTAATGGGCGGCCATGCCACCTTTTTACCAACTTATAAGATTTTTTTATCATTTTACACTTTTGGTCCTCCAACTTGGGGTTGACTTCCCTTTTCCTCCTTTTTCTCTCTCATTATTCTTTTATTTCTTTTTGACAAGAATTACGGGTGTTACAAGTCCACCCCCTTATATAGGTTTCGTCCCCGAAACCTGTCATTCCTCAAACAGATGTGGGTAGTGTTGTCTCATCTCTTCTTCAGGCTCCCACGTAGACTCGGATCCCTTCCTGTGCTTCCACTGTACACGCACAAGAGGAACCACTTTATTCCTTAACCTCTTTTCTTTACAATCAATGATTGCCACTGGTTGCTCCACGTAGTTGAGCCTCTCATCCACCTCAATATCCTCCAGTGGTACAACCATGTTTTCATCAGCTAAGCACTTTCTTAGATGAGATACATGGAATGTGGGATGAATTCCACTTAACTCATCTGGCAGCTCAAGTCGATAGGCCACCTCTCCTACTCGTGCGACAATTCGGAAAGGTCCTATATACCTCGGGCTTAGCTTACCTCTTTTCCTGAATCTAATGATTCCTTTCCAAGGTGAGACCTTCAACATAACTCGGTCACCAACCTTGAACTCTATCGGTCTCCGCCTCTTGTCAGCATACGACTTTTGCCTATCTTTCGCCGCCTTCATGAAGGCTTTGATCTTTTCTAATTTCTCAGTCGTAGCTTCGACCACCTCAACACCTCCTAACTCTTTCTGCCCAATGTCTCCCCAACATACGGGCGTCCTACATCTCCTACCGTATAGCATCTCGTAGGGTGGCATGCCAATACTGGCATGATAGCTATTGTTGTACGAGAATTCTGCTAACGGCAAGTGATCATCCCAACTTCCTCCAAAATCGATCACGCATGCCCGAAGCATGTCTTCGAGTGTTTGGATCGTCCTCTCAGACTGACCGTCCGTCTGAGGGTGATATGCTGTACTAATGTGTAGTCTCGTCCCCATCGCATCATGAAATCTCTTCCAAAACTTGGAGGTAAACCGGGTGTCACGATCAGACACAATAGACACCGGCACACCATGACGAGCTACAATTTCTTTGATGAACAGATCCGCCAATCTTTCAGATGAGTACGTTTCACGGATCGGTAGGAAGTGGGCACTCTTTGTCAAGCGGTCAACTATCACCCATATGGCATCATACCCTTTCGGGGTACGTGGTAGTTTCGTGATGAAGTCCATGGTGATGTGTTCCCACTTCCACTCGGGTATATCCAACGGTTGGATCTTCCCGTAAGGCTTCTGGTGTTCTGCCTTCACTTGTAAGCAAGTTAGGCATTTACTCACGTACTCCACTACATCACGTTTCATACCTGGCCACCAGTAATCCTTCTTCATATCGTGGTACATTTTGGTAGCACCGGGGTGAATGGAGTATCGAGTCTTATGGGCCTCATCCATGATTCTTCCACGTAGATCCCCGTATCGAGGAATCCACATTCGCCCAAATCGGGTCTTAACACCAAGAGTGTTCTCACCCAATTCCGTCACTAGGCCTCTCATCCTTTCGGAGTTAAGACGATCTTCTTTCAAAGCCTCGTCTTGAAACTCCTTAACCTGTGTCATCACATCGGGGGTCATGATTAGCTGATAAGCCTTCACCCGAATCGGCTCAGGTCTTTCTTTTCGGCTAAGGGCATCAGCCACCACATTGGCCTTGCCCGGATGGTAATGGATTTCGCAGTCATAATCCTTTATGAGCTCCAACCATCGCCTTTGCCTCATGTTTAAATCCTTCTACTCGAAGAAATACTTCAAGCTTTTGTGGTCTGTGAAGATAGTGCACTTTGTCCCGTATAGATAGTGCCGCCAAATCTTCAACGCAAAAACCACCGCGGCTAATTCTAGATCGTGTGTGGGATAGTTGACTTCGTGGGTCTTCAGTTGTCGAGATGCGTAGGCTATCACCTTTCCACGTTGCATCAACACACAACCTAGCCCAGAATAAGATGCATCCGAATAGACCACTAAGTCTTCACTTCCCTCAGGCAAAGTCAAGACAGGAGCTTGTGTTAGTCTTGCCTTCAACTCCTCAAAGTCGTCTCCTGTTCTCGACCCCACACGAATTTCACGTCCTTACGAGTCAATTTTGTCAAAGGTGAGGCTATCTTTGAAAAGTCTTGAATAAATCTTCCATAATAGCCCGCCAATCCCAAGAAGCTACGAATCTCGGATGGCGTCTTTGGTGATTTCCATTGCATCACAGCCTCAACCTTTGCTGGGTCCACCATTATTCCTTCTGCATTCACTACGTGACCCAGAAATTGCACCTCGCGTAACCAAAAGGCACACTTGGAGAACTTGGCGTACAATTTCTCCCTTCTCAATGTTTCCAACACTTCCCGAATATGCCCGGCATGCTCTTTTTCACTTCTTGAATAAATCAGAATATCATCGATGAATACAATTACTGATTTATCCAACATTGGTCGGCACACTCGGTTCATCAAATCCATAAAAGCAGCCGGCGCATTGGTCAACCCAAAAGACATGATAAGAAACTCGTAGTGACCATAGCGCGTACGAAAGGCTGTTTTAGGGATATCTTGTTCCTTCACCTTTAGTTGATGGTAACCCGATCGAAGATCTATCCTTGAAAACCAACTGGCACCCTGAAGTTGATCAAACAAGTCATCGATCCTTGGTAAGGGGTATCTGTTCTTCACCGTCAGCTTATTCAGCTCGCGGTAGTCGATGCACATCCTCATACTACCATCCTTCTTCTTTACGAACAGAACCGGAGCACCCCAAGGTGAGATACTCGGTCGGATAAACCCCTTATCCAGCAGCTCCTGCAACTGCTCCATCAACTCTTTCATCTCCGTCGGAGCCAAGCGATACGGTGCTTTTGCGACAGGTTGGGCACCCGGTATCAGGTCGATCTGGAATTCGATCTCTCGGTCAGGTGGCAATCCCGATAAGTCTTCGGGAAACACGTCTGGAAAGTCACACACCACTGGCACATCGCATAGCTGTGGTGTTGGCGTCTCTACATTCTTTACATAACATAAGTAGGCGCTACATCCGCGCCTCATACACTTTCCCGCCACCGCCATCGTGATCACCTTCGGAATCGTTGTAACTCGATCGCCATAAATTGTCACCGGACTTCCGTCGGTCGCCGTCAGTCTAATCATCTTCTTTCGGCACACGATATTCGCTTCGTAGGTTGCTAACCAATCCATCCCTAACACTACATCAAATCCTCCTAAGGGCATCACATGTAATTTGGCAGCAAACCTATGGCCTTCTAACTCTATGGTACAGTCCTCTATCACATCAATAACTCTAGTGGACTTACCAATAGCGGTTTCTACATCAAAGAGCTCATCAATGCATTTACTACTAGCAGACAATTTATCACAGAAAGTAGCAGAAATGAAACTCCTACTAGCACCAGAGTCAAATAACACAGAAGCAAGAGTTTGATTTACTAGAAACGTACCTGACACAACATCAGGGTCCGTCCTAGCCTCCTCTCTGGTCATAGTAAAAGCTCTGGCGCTCGTCTTCTGCCCCTCAGTCCCTGCCACCTTCTTTCCTCCGGAACTCTCAGCCCTCGACTTCTTGCAATCTTTACTCATATGCCCCGCTTCACCACAGTTGAAACACCTTGCAGCCTTACAGTCTTTGGCCATATGACCGGATTTCCCACACCTGAAACAGACGTTTAACCCCCATCTACATTCACTACTGTGATCCTTACCACATTTGTCACATCTTTTGGGTCCCGAGCTTGATGACCCCACCTTACGGTTATCCCTTCTCGCCTTCTTGTTATTCGGGGTAAAGCCACCACGCCCGAACCGCTTTCCATTCCAGTTTCGGTCACCACCGGCCTTCTTTGATTCCACCACCATCACTTCCCTTTCGTCATAGAGCCTCCCAGCTAAGTCTACTGCCGACCTAAAGGTGCTTGGTCGGGCAGTAATCAAGTGTCTGCGGATATCAGCTGGCAGTCCCTGAATGTACCGGTTAATCTTTCGAGATACCGGTGTCACTTGATCCGGCACCAGCCTCGCCATCTCATTGAATTTGGTAGTGTATTGCTGGTGTGTCATGGTTCCTGCCTCGAGTTGCAGGAAATCCCTCTCGACCTTATCAAGTTCTCTGTGAGGACAGAATTCCTCAATTACTAGCTTCTTCAATTCGGACCACTTCATTTTCCCGAGGCCCTGGAACCCTCAGCTTGGACAATATTGTCCCACCAGCATAGTGCTGAGTCAGTAAAGGAGTGGGTGGCAAATTTCACCTTCTGATCCTCACGGCACTCGCTGATCTCGAGTACCGCTTCCATCTCCCTTACCTATCGTTGAGCGGTTGCAGCAGTGCCATTGCCATCGAAAGTTGGGGGCTTGCACCTCTGAAATGCCCCGTAACTGCACCCCTTGGTCGTCACCCCTACTACATCATCTCTTTCCTCATCAGATATTACTATCTCAGGATCCGGTCGTTCCTCTTCTTCCTTGCTCTCCTTTTCAGTCGACCCTCTCCTGTCCTCCTTTTCCTTCCTTTCCTCGTTCCTTATAGCTCGAATAACATCGGTCACTACAGATGGCATAACTGCCTGTAGGACCTGGTGTACCTCATCAGCAATCGCCTCCCTAGCTGAGGCATTCAGACTAGCATTCTCTGTTTCTTCATTCCGATCAGGAACCTCGGGGTTCACAGGAGTCGTCTCAGGAGCTTTAGTACTGTTCCTAGTCGTACGCGGACGACCTCTACCTCTAGCAGCCTTAGAAGGTTTCATCCCAGCCATTTTCCTATGCACTATAAGATTCAAACACTAAACAGTCATTCAAGGAATAGGTCAGTTTATGTCAAGTATAGTAAGTCCCTAATTACAGTGGCCAGTTGTGATTAGCCACTTACTTTACTCTTCACACCCCAAGCACTTCCTATCCTGACTACATCAGCATCTAAATCTACTAAGAACACATAAATCACATAGCACGCGCACATAATACTGATTAACTCTTAAGAAAAACAATACCTGATGGCACATGGCTAAAATTCAAGCTAATTAACACAAACACTTGAATTGTAAGGCCCCGTTCCCGGGCACCTCACAGTTGGTCATTCACAGCATAAAACATTCATAAAATAAATTTTAAGCAGCGGAATTATTTAAACAAAAACCATCCATTCATTTAAAACACTGTTGTTAAGCAATACATTTTAATTCACAAGTCACAAAATGTAGATGAATGAATTACAAAACAACAGTATCGTCAAAAGCATAATGGATGTCAGTCTTGCCCACCAAGTAGCCACCCATGTGTGCCATCCTCAGCAACCTGTCACCTGCCAACTGGAAAATACATAAAAGTCAGCGTTGCTGAGTGAGTTCTAGTTTTGTAATTAAAATACTTTACTTCTCATTCCAAAACGTTCGTTATGCATATGTGATCACACATCGTACGTACACGTAGGTAATTTCATTAATTATCTTCATCATTCGTTCATTAGTTTTCATTCGTGTACCATTCATCGTTCTCATTCACGTTTGTACATACATTCTTTTCATTCATTCATACGTTCTTTAACTTTCATTCGTCAAGCATGCAAAACTCTAAGGGTCACCTTTCTTCTCTACCCTCATGGTTCCAACCCATGAGCCGACAAAGCATATCGTATCTGTCTGGTACCCCTATGGCTCTCAGTCCATAGACCGACACCTGGTGCCCCTATGGCTCTCAGTCCATAGACCGACACCTGGTGCCCCTATGGCTCTCAGTCCATAGACCGACACCTGGTTGCCCCTATGGCTCTCTGTCCATAGACCGACAACCTCGTTGCCCCTATGGCTCTCTGTCCATAGACCGACAACGTCTCATCCGGGGTCACGTTAAACCCGTGAGTGATCGTCACCACTCCTGCTGTAACAACTATCCCGTGACAGGTCACAAAGACACTGCCCCGTTGTTCTTAAGGCAACTATGGCTCACTGTCCATAATCTACCATAAGGCTCGTAATAGGCCTAGTTACTAGAACCAAGCACCATTTCCAAGACTTCATAACCGTCAATTCCATCTCGTGCCCCTTAGACCATGCAAGACTTTCGTTCATTCATTTATGCATGTATTCATCATCATTCTTCTTTTCGTTCATTCGTTAATACATGCATTCGTCATCATGTTCCTCTTTCATTATCTTTCACTTTACGATACCTAATACTTCATTAGTTCATTCTCGTTATTCGTAAAGTTTCAAACAGATAAGCATGCACAATTACAAGGAACATACGCACTCATCATACATACTCATCATACATTCATCATCATACATTCATCATCATACATTCATCATCATACATTCATCATCATACGTAGCATCATACCATACTTAACAATATTTTAATAATATTGTTAACAATAATACACTAATACTAATATTAGTGACAATAAGGGTTAACCATAATCATCATTACATGCATGAAACATCATCATTTGTTAACCCTAGTCAGCCCTGGTCAAAACCTCGGACTTCGGTATTTCAGGAAATTTCTGAAAAATTCTAAGTGTCCTAGTCGTTTGAGCCCTGTTGGGCGTATAAGCCCTCTGGCCGTATGACCCCTGTTAGGCGTAAGAGCACTGCTGGACTTTTCATCTTATACTTAGAATTTTCATCTGGTCATACGACCACACTGTTGGTCGTATGAGCCCTATTGGTCGTACCATTCCCTAGACTTAGAAATATGTTCTGGTCATATGACCACACTGTTGGTCGTATGAGCACTATTGGACTTTTCAATCATACTTAGAAAAAATATTACTTGGTCATACGACCACACTGTTGGTCGTATGAGTACTATTGGACAACACTTAGAAAATTCACTTAGTCATACGACCACACTGTTGGTCGTATGAGTCCTGTTAGACTCATCACCACTTAGAAAAATACATCACCTGGTCATACGACCACACTGTTGGTCGTATGAGTACTATTGGGCTTTAACACTCAGGAAAATCCTGGTCATACGACCACACTGTTGGTCGTATGACCACTGGTGGACTCATCAACCTGCAATTTATTTATTCTAAGTCCAAATTTTAGGCTTATTAGTGACCTGTTCATGTATCTAAGTCCCAAACATCAAATTGCCTAGTTCTAAACATACACACATGATTCTAGGCATGAATCTAACATAAACACATGATT
>CM044007.1:74071357-74311357 GCA_024085815.1 Flaveria linearis | reverse complement strand
GTACACGTTCCAAACTAACTTATGAATAGATGCACGTAAATTAGTGTTATTCAACTTGTTCCCAATAACCTACACAAAAAAAATAGGGTGATTCCTTATACGTAATATTAATATTTAGAACATACATATATGTAAGTCAGATCTATGTATCTAAGAATATCAATATAAGAATGCGATATTTACAAATAATGACGACATTAAAGTAGATTTAAAAAGATAAGAATATAATACTTTTGATGGAAGTTTCATAGTGATATGCCACATGCACAAACGATGTATTGATTTGTCAAAAATCTTATTGACCGCTACTTTCATAGACGCATCCTGATCCGTAAGAATCAACATTGGTTGTTTGTTGTTATGGGCTTTAACGAAGCAATTGAGTAACCACGTGTAAGATTCAATTGTCTCGTCATACAACAACCCGGCACCAAAAGTTACACACTTTTTATGGTGATCAACACCGGTGAATGGCAGAAAAATCATATTATACCTGAAATAAAAGAAGTTAATTATAAATAAGTATGATTTATTACTGAATAAATAAAAAAAAACTTACTTATTTGTCTGGTATGTTGCATCAAATGCCAAGACATCGCCAAAAGCATCATAATTTACCTTCGAAACATTGTCCACCTAAAAAAAATGATCTAACCTCACCATCAACAGCAACATACTCGAAACTGAAATTTTCTCTATACATCTTACGTTCTTTCATTGTATCTACAAACATTTGTGCGTCTCTTTTACCAATGTACTTGGTAATATCACGACTGAAATTTTTATAGTCTGTTTTTGTACCACGCACCATGTGATGGCCACCCTTTAATGCAACTTGTAGCCTATGAGCTTTGGTTGGCCCAATATTTGCCAAACGACATTTGGCAATATACTCTTGGTCAACAAAATTCAACTTCCATCTTTTTCGTGTCATATCCAAATTGTCTGAATTCACTAATCCGTGGTTATGAACCTCATCGAAATCATATACCTCATAAGCTGATGTGCCTAAAATAGCTCTTAGTTTTATACGTGCTCGGCAATTAGTAACTTTGAAATTTGTCCGACGAATAGGGGACTTTGACGTGGATTCCAAAGTGTCAACAACTTGACCATTAGGCTTACCAGCTTTGGTACACAACATGTATCTGTGAGTAATCACCCCATCCTTTCTTTTCATTGCACCTAGTCGAGTAGAAAAACCAGCCTTCTCAGCATACGCTTCGTACATATTCATCACATCTTGCCATGTATCGAATTTGGTTCCTACAACAAGCTTGTACTCAACTGGAACATTAGGAGTCCAATATCGTGTTCCATTTGGAGATTCATAAACATTGGTAGATAAAGAACCTTGATAATGAGAAAAATATAATAAGTCAGTACAGTATTACAATGATGGGGTGTCATTTTTTAGAAATTTACATATATGGATACATATATGTAAGCACTATCTAAAATGTTTTGATTATGGACAATTAAGTAATCAGACTTGATTCATACGTATTCATTAGTATAGAAATATGGTTACTTATGTCAGCTTACATATACGTAAACATCCATATGCTACATTAACAACATGTTACTTACATATACGTATACATCCATATCATTACGTTTAACTTTAAAAAAATACCCAAACATATAGGGAAAATAGTTACCTTCATTTTCAACGCCAGTAAGATATATTTGTCCACCTCCACGGTACATATTTGATGGGACAAATGTGGTCGATGAGTCTAATTCGAGATTATTACCGGTTGAAGGTTTATCGATCTGATCAATAGGTTTTGAATGTGTTGCTTCATCAAAATCTTCAATTTCCATCCCAGATACAGTTAACATTGCATTAGAATTGGAATTCTCCATCCTAAAATGGTGAAAACATAAGATTACAGAAAACAGAGCAACATTCGAACACATCAACAGTAAACAATTAAAAGATACCTACCTTCTTCGTTAAAAGCTTTGTTGAATTCGACTATGAATCTGTTTAAACTCGAATTGAATCCAAAAAATAAACAATCAAGCATCGATGGAGAAAATGTAACTGATCGAATTGAATCAGTTCCAATAATTCTGCTCATCATATCGAATTTGGAGAAAAAATAGGGATTTAATATTAATTAAGAATATATTATGTATAAAATTACATAAATACCCTTTGAAAATAAAAATCTGAAAAATTAAAGAAAAATTCTG
Source organism: Flaveria linearis (assembly GCA_024085815.1). Classification (NCBI taxonomy): domain Eukaryota; kingdom Viridiplantae; phylum Streptophyta; class Magnoliopsida; order Asterales; family Asteraceae; genus Flaveria; species Flaveria linearis. The sequence continues at coordinate 74,309,155 of CM044007.1, read as the reverse complement.
ATTGGATGAATTTGGTTTTCATGGTTTTCTCAAAAAATGTTGGTTTTCTTAGGATCCCTCCTCTCTCTCTCTCTCTCTCTCTCTCTCTCTCTCTCTCTATATATATATATATATATATATATATATATATATATATATATATATATATATATACGCGTGAAGGACATGCAAGAACATGTAATTGAGTTGTCAAGTAATTTAAGCGTTACCTACGCAAAAAAACAAATTTGGATTAGATAAATGTCCAAAAGGATGCAATTCAGCAATAAATTGAAACATATGAAAACATGTAAAAGTTTAGACAAGTGTTAACCTTGAACTCGTTGATAATATCCGACCTATTATCTTCGTGGGCGATCATATAAACGTAGGTTCCATCCAGAATCTCACGATTAACTATGTAACATAATGATGTGCATTTATGTATTTTCTTTTGGACTTCTAAAAATATGTTGCGTGTGTAAATCTCAGCCGCGTGACGTTCGATTGCTAAAGAAGTACGAAGTTTTGGTACTGTAGTTGCAGTGGTATATTCTAACAAACGTTGGTTATACCTTTGTCCATCCATCGCAGAGTCAAAGCACAACAAGAATTGAACAAGAGTATTGGATGCACTTGAGTTGACTTTAAAATAAGAATTAGAACTTTCACACCTAGAGGTAGTCTTCATTAAGCAGCACATGGGTATATCTTTGAAATAACCAGGAACCCATTGATCTCTAATGGAGAATATGTCAGACAACCAATGGTGATCTTGCAAACTGTACTCTTCCATCAGCAAAATCCAACGACGTTCAAACTCAGATGGTTTCATGTACACGTTCCAAACTAACTTATGAATAGATGCACGTAAATTAGTGTTATTCAATTTGTTCCCAATAACCTACACAAAAAAATAGGGTGATTCCTTATACGTAAATATTAATATTTAGAACATACATATATGTAAGTCAGATCTATGTATCTAAGAATATCAATATAAGAATGCGATATTTACAAATAATGATGACATTAAAGTAGATTTAAAAAGATAAGAATATAATACTTTTGATGGAAGTTTCATAGTGATATGCCACATGCACAAACGATGTATTGATTTGTCAAAAATCTTATTGACCGCTACTTTCATAGACGCATCCTGATCCGTAAGAATCAACATTGGTTGTTTGTTGTTATGGGCTTTAACGAAGCAATTGAGTAACCACGTGTAAGATTCAATTGTCTCGTCATACAACAACCCGGCACCAAAAGTTACACACTTTTTATGGTGATCAACACCGGTGAATGGCACAAAAATCATATTATACCTGAAATAAAAGAAGTTAATTATAAATAAGTATGATTTATTACTGAATAAACAAAAAAAACTTACTTATTTGTCTGGTATGTTGCATCAAATGCCAAGACATCGCCAAAAGCATCATAATTTACCTTCGAAACATTGTCCACCCAAAAAAATGATCTAACCTCACCATCAACAGCAACATACTCGAAACTGAAATTTTCTCTATACATCTTACGTTCTTTCATTGTATCTATAAACATTTGTGCATCTCTTTTACCAATGTACTTGGTAATATCACGACTGAAATTTTTATAGTCTGTTTTTGTACCACGCACCATGTGATGGCCACCCTTTAATGCAACTTGTAGCCTATGAGCTTTGGTTGGCCCAATATTTGCCAAACGACATTTGGCAATATACTCTTGGTCAACAAAATTCAACTTCCGTCTTTTTCGTGTCATATCCAAATTGTCTGAATTCACTAATCCGTGGTTATGAACCTCATCGAAATCATATACCTCATAAGCTGATGTGCCTAAAATAGCTCTTAGTTTTATACGTGCTCGGCAATTAGTAACTTTGAAATTTGTCCGACGAATAGGGGACTTTGACGTGGATTCCAAAGTGTCAACAACTTGACCATTAGGCTTACCAGCTTTGGTACACAACATGTATCTGTGAGTAATCACCCCATCCTTTCTTTTCATTGCACCTAGTCGAGTAGAAAAACCAGCCTTCTCAGCATACGCTTCGTACATATTCATCACATCTTGCCATGTATCGAATTTGGTTCCTACAACAAGCTTGTACTCAACTGGAACATTAGGAGTCCAATATCGTGTTCCATTTGGAGATTCATAAACATTGGTAGATAAAGAACCTTGATAATGAGAAAAAAATATAATAAGTCAGTACAGTATTACAATGATGGGGTGTCATTTTTTAGAAATTTACATATATGGATACATATATGTAAGCACTATCTAAAATGTTTTGATTATGGACAATTAAGTAATCAGACTTGATTCATACGTATTCATTAGTATAGAAATATGGTTACTTATGTCAGCTTACATATACGTAAACATCCATATGCTACATTAACAACATGTTACTTACATATACGTATACATCCATATCATTACGTTTAACTTTAAAAAAATACCCAAACATATAGGGAAAATAGTTACCTTCATTTTCAACGCCAGTAAGATATATTTGTCCACCTCCACGGTACATATTTGATGGGACAAATGTGGTCGATGAGTCTAATTAGAGATTATTACCGGTTGAAGGTTTATCGATCTGATCAATAGGTTTTGAATGTGTTGCTTCATCAAAATCTTCAATTTCCATCCCAGATACAGTTAACATTGCATTAGAATTGGAATTCTCCATCCTAAAATGGTGAAAACATAAGATTACAGAAAACAGAGCAACATTCGAACACATCAACAGTAAACAATTAAAAGATACCTACCTTCTTCGTTAAAAGCTTTGTTGAATTCGACTATGAATCTGTTGAAACTCGAATTGAATCCAAAAAATAAACAATCAAGCATCGATGGAGAAAATGTAACTGATCGAATTGAATCAGTTCCAATAATTCTGCTCATCATATCGAATTTGGAGAAAAAATAGGGATTTAATATTAATTAAGAATATATTATGTATAAAATTACATAAATACCCTTTGAAAATAAAAATCTGAAAAATTAAAGAAAAATTCTGATTGGATGAATTTGGTTTTCATGGTTTTCTCAAAAAATGTTGGTTTTCTTAGGATCCCTCCTCTATATATATATATATATATATATATATATATATATATATATATATATATATATATATATATATATATATATATATGTATATATATTATATATATATATATGTATATATATATGTATATATATATATATATGTATATATATATATATATGTATATATATATATATATGTATATATATATATATATATATATATAATATATATATATATATATATATATGTATATATATATATATATGTATATATATATATATATGTATATATATATATGTATATATATATATATATATATATATATATGTATATATATATATATGTATATATATATATATATATATATATATATATATATATATATATATATATATATATCACCATAAGCTCTTGCATCTATAAATATTAGAACTTTGATGGTTAAACTAAGTGCTACTTTTGTCTTTCTTTTTACAAGTTATGAGGCATTCAGTACAACAAAAGTGATGGATTTGAGCAATTGATGACAACTTCCACCCTTAAAGCCGCTGATTTAGCTTCCGCTTCCTATCCATGTATCTCTTACCCTTGCAACCCTCCCTTCTCTTTTGATTTTGGTGATCAAACATCCTCTCCAATTGACGTTGTCCGTCATACCATGGTTGCTCCTCCTTGCAACTGCTTTTGGTCGTTTGAACACTTAAACATGATAAATTAAATCTAAGTAATATCATATCTTCTAATTATTGTAATGATAATTTCAATGACCATTAACTTAACTAGTATATTTACGCTAATAGTTTACAGTTTATTATAGGAGAAATTCTTAAAAAAATCTCTTTGACCCAGATTTTCCATTAAAATATCATTTTGACCGGCCCATATCTAAAAATGTCCTCACTCAACTAGGTCATCTCCGCCCCTTAAATAGACCATCCCGAATAACGGACATGATTTATCCACGTGTTCAAATACGGTCGATTGAACCTATTAAAACTTCGACCGTACCTATATTAAGTTCCCTAAACCTATCTTAAGTAAAACCGAACCTATTTACAAATAAGTTCGATAGACTTAAATACGGTCAAACGAACCCATTTAAAGTTCGAAATACCCTATTTATGTTTGAACGACTCTGTTTAAAGTTCGGACGACTGTGTTAAAGGTTTGGATAACCTTATTTACAGTTGTGACATTTTTTAGAATATGTTAATCAAAGGGACATTTGGAGAGATAAAATGGGGTCAAATGGACGTTTTGAGAATTTTTCTTAAAAAAATCCTAATTTCGTAGTTTGGCCGGTGATTTATAACTTGATTTCCTCATCTAAATCAAATTGTGGTTTACCTTTATGATTAAACTTTTTTTTCACTTTGTGATATATGTAGTTGTATGTGTATATATTATACTCATAAGTCATTTTATCGTTTTAAAAAGGTAATAAAAACTAATATTGTGTTTCCTGATTCTTTTTTTAAGGAGAGAAATAGAACAAAATGAATGAAAAGTAAAAATTAATCTTGTTTTTGATTTCTCTGTACTTAAGGAGGAAAATGAAGGAAAAAAAAAAACTTTGTGCTCCCGAGCTTTAGATACTTTTAAACGATCAGAACTCGACGCTCTGATACCACGTGAAAAGGCAATCAGAACAAAACAAGAACAGCTATTTTGGGACGAATTTTCTTTATATTAAAAACAAACTGATTACAAACTTTTAAAGGTGCTCAAGAAAAAACAACCTACTGACATCCTATTTATAAGAAAAGCATAACAGTAAACCTAACTAATAGGTCATGGAATCGTGGCTGCATACACACCTCATGTACACCTCTTTATTCTGCATAAAATCAGTAACCACCTTTTCACCCATCCTTGGTCAATGAAAGGTCCAAATTACCCTCCAACAGAGAAAGACTTCAATCCAAGATTTTTTAAATTTGGTTACGAAGATGGGATGGTGTGTCACATAAAGCATGCATATAGAATGGATGTCGGCCACTCGTATTGTAGTCAATTTTGGAGGCTTGGTCACAACCCTATTTATTATATTATCAGTGGTTGAAGTAAACTGATGGCCCCAAGTCATTTCTAGAGGAATTGGTAATTAGATACTCTTCACATCACTTGTTCTGATATCTCAAAGATTCGAACAGTATTTGCCCAGTGACTATAATTTCATAACATTATTAGAGTTTTAACATTAAATTAAATATATTATTATTGTGATAATATGTTGTTAATATTGGTTGCTATTAAATGTTGCTATTATTTACCGTTCGAAAATAAAAAATATTGGTTGCTATTAATGTTGGATATTATTGATAGTATTGTTGGTATTTGTTGCTATTTAATGTAAGTTGATTGAATGTTGGGTGTTTTTAGCATTGTTAATAATTAGACTTTAAGAAGGTTGGTTATTCATTTTGTAATAATTATGTTATCGAACTTTACTAAAATATTCGGTAGGTTTAATGCACCAATGAATTCAAGATGAATATACGAAATCCTCGAGCAAGACCGGTAGTAACTTATCTGCAATTGATGAGATTTAATGTCTTGAATGTGCTTTAGGTCAAAGGCGTGCACATATACGGGATGTTGGTCGTGTTGTGAGACATCCCACCTCCAATGTGTCGAGCACACAACCCCTCTCAACAAAAATTAGCAACAAGAAACTTCACAACTTAGAGAACAACAAAAACAACAACAACAATAACACCGAAGAAACCCAACGACAACAAGCGCAACAAATACAAGAAATGCAACGACAACTTCAAGAACAAATGAAAATGATACGTTACTCGAGGCATTTAACGACAACCTAGTGGTCATTAGAGTTTATACTTTCATTGGATTTGAATGAACTTAAATTTGAACTATTTGTTTTGTTTTTCTATTAAATTTGCATGAACTATTTCTTTGTTAAAAACTTGATCTTCAAATGTTTATTATTTTTAGGTTTCATATATAAATATGTGTTATAATGGCAGACATATGGGTCCCCCCATTTTGTTTTTTTTCACTGCTATGTGTATATATATGCATGTATCAAAATTACTGATATATAGAAGCAACGAAGATTTCTTCTTCTTCAAATTAATCTTCAATTTCCATGACAAAAGGATCCTCAATTCTCTCAATTATTATTATTATTATAACACGTTATCAGCACGAGGTGCTCAACCAAGAAGATCAATAAAGAAAAAGTTGTCATAACAATCAATGTAAGTTTTTCATAAATATATATAAATTGAATATATAAATACTATGATGATAAATAAGTGCAGGGTACCCCTTACTATGGAGAAATTATAATTTTTGAGACTACTAATAAATATAACAGTTGGTACTACTAACATGTCTAACATTTATTTATGCTCCTAATCTAACATTTATTTACGCTTCTAACTTTTATTATTCTGTCAACTAACGTTTATTTATTTATGCTCCTAACTTTTATTATTCTGTTAACTAACATTTATTTACGCTTCTAACTTTTACTTTTATGTCATCTAACATATATCTAACCTAACGATTACTAACATTTATTAAAAGGTTTATTTGTAATGCTAAATTAATTTTAATATCTATTTTATTGTTTAGAAAAATGTCGAATCTATCAAAACTTGAATTTATGGCTCTTGATATTTCCGGAGAAAATTATATGTCTTGGTCAGCAAATATCAAGAGACACCTAAAATCACTTGGTGTATTAGAAGCAATAAATTATAATAATCAATGTTCGAAGAAGAAAGGGCTAAAGCTGATGTGTTTATCTATAAACACATTGATGAATTATTGCAGCATGAATACTTTAATTATGATGATCCATGTGGGTTATGGAAGGATCTAAAAAATAGATTTGATAATCAAAAGGAAGTTTTACTTCCTACTGCCAAATATGAATGGAACAATTTAAGGTTCCAAGATTTTAATAAACTAAATGATTACACATCTGCTTTATATAGAATATGCTCAAAACTAGAATTTTGTGGGCATCTTGTTACCGAGGAGGAAAAGTTGGAGAAAACTTATTTCACTTTTCATGCTTTAAATATTAATTTGGCTCAACAATATCGTTTGTTGAAGTTTTATAAATACTCCGATCTCAATGCATATCTCCTCATAGCAGAAAAGCATAATGAGCTGCTTATGAAAAACCATGAAACTCGTCCCACAGGATCGCTAGCAATACCAGAAGCAAATGTTGCTAATAATTTTGAAAAATGGGAACAAGGCCAAGTTCGTGGTCGAGGCCGTGGCCGCGGCCGTGGTCGTGGTTATTATAATAAAAACCATTTTAGTGGTCATAACAACTTGTTCAAGTCGACCAACAATTATTATAGAGGCCGTGGACGAGGTCGTGGTCGTGGTCTTGGCCGTGGACGAAACGCACCACAAAGTAACAAGTTTAACCAGCAAAATAAGTTCACAAATGAAGCTGGAACATCTCAAACTAATGATAGTTCGTGTTATAGATATGGAAGTAATAACCACTGGGCGAAACTTTGTCGCACACCTACACATCTATGTTAATTATATCAAGCATCTCTAAAAGAGAAAGAAGTGAACCATGTAGATAAAATTGATGACGTCAACGCGGAACTACACCACTCGGATTTTTTCAATGATGGAGAAATTTAAATGCTTTTGAATAATAATAATTTCTTTTATAATTATGTTTAATTATGTTTGTAATATATTTCTTTCTTTTCATGTAACATATTTTGTTTAAAATGTATAATATTATATGTGCTTATATTATTATTTTTCTTATAATTGAAGATTAAAATGAATTCTAATGGAGCACAAGACCGAACAAGTAATGGAGATTTATGTATAGCAGATAGTGGTGCTACACATACTATCTTAAATATCGAAAATATTTTTATGAATTGAAACCGACAAAGGGAAATATTAATACAATATCAGGTCCTACGGACTTGATTGAAGGTGTGGGAAAAGCAAATTTAGATTACCTAACGGTACAAAGATTTTAATAGAGCATGCTCTATTTTCCCCAAAATCAACAAGAAACTTATTAAGTTTCAAAAATATATATCAAAATGGATATGATACCCAGTCAAGAACTGTTGGTAACAAGAAATATCTATATATTGTGAAGGAAAATCACATATTGGAAAAATTGCCAATGCTTCATTCTCGATTGCATTATACATATATAAATGTGCCTCAAGCACATATGGCAGTAAAAGAGAAATATTGTGATCCTGGTATGTTAAACATATGGCATGACAGATTAGGCCAACCCGGATCTACAATGATGAAAAGAATCATTGAAAATACACATGGACAACCATTAAAAAATCAAAGGATTCCCCAAGCAAATAAAATGCAACTGTGTACATCATGTTCTCTTGAAAAATTAATTACAAGGCCTTCGCCACTAAAAATCGAAAAGGAAACACCAATATTCCTTGAAAGAATTCAAGGTGATATATGTGGACCAATTCATCCACCGTGTGGACCGTTTAGATATTTTATGGTCCTAATAGACGCATCCAGCAGATGGTCTCATGTATGTTTATTATCAACTCGTAATGTAGCCTTTGCAAAATTTTTGGCTCAAATTATTAAATTACGAGCACATTTTCCTGATTATACAATTAAAAGAGTAAGGCTTGATAATGCGGGAGAATTCACATCACATGCTTTTAATGATTATTGCATGTCTGTTGGAATTGTTGTGGAACACCCAGTTGCCCATGTACATACACAAAACGGTTTAGCGAAATCATTAATTAAATGTCTCCAGCTAATAGCTAGACCATTAATAATGAGAACAAAACTCCCTGTGTCTATTTGGGGTCATGCAATTTTGCATGCTGGATCATTAATTCGTATAAGGCCAAGTGCAAATCACAAGTACTCCCCCATACAACTTGTCTCTGGTCAAGAGCCAAATATTTCCCATCTTAGAGTTTTTGGTTGTGCAGTATATGTTCCTATTGCACCACCACAACGCACCAAAATGGGACCTCAAAGAAGGTTGGGAATATATGTTGGATATGAAAGCGCTTCTATCATAAGATATCTAGAACCTTTAACAGGTGATGTTTTTACAGCACGTTTTGCTGATTGTCATTTTGATAAGACAGTTTCCCTACATTAGGGGGAGAAAATAAAAGTAAAGAAAATGATGTTTCATGGTGTGTACCTTCATTGTTATATCTAGATCCTAGAACAAAACAATGTGAAACAGAGGTTCAAAAGATAGTACATCTACAAGAAATTGCAAATCAATTGCCTGATGCATTTACTGATACAAAAAGGGTAACAAAATCTTATATACCAGCTGTAAATGCTCCAGCTCGAGTTGAGATTCCCGACAAACAAAGGATAATATGGCGAATGAATCACAGAAACGGTTGAAACGTGGTAGACCAGTCGGTTCAAAGGATAAACATCCTCGAAAAAGAAAATGTACTGAAAATGAAATTGACCATAAAGAATGATTCAAATATTGAAATATTCCCTCAGGAAAAGGTAAATGATACTACTTTCCCTCAGGGGGAAGTAAACGACCAAGAATTATCAATCAATTATGGTCATACACATATAGTATGGAACCGAGATGAAATAGAAAATGATTATATATTTTCTTATTCTGTGGCCAGTGAGATTATGAATGAAGATGATGATTCTGAGCCAATATCTGTAGATAATTGTCGTAATAGACATGATTGGGATAAATGAAAAGACGCTATGCAAACTGAATTAAATTCACTTAACAAACGAAAGGTTTTTGGGCCTATTATACTTACACCTAAGGAAGTAAAGCCTGTAGGATATAAATAGGTTTTCGTAAGAAAAAGAAATGAGAAAAATGAAGTTACAAGGTATAAAGCCAGACTTGTAGCCCAAGGTTTTTCTCAAAGGCCGGGAATTGACTATGAGGAAACATATTCCCCAGTTATGGATGCAATCACTTTCAGATATTTAATCATTTTAGCAGTTTCTAAAAAATTAGAAATGCGTCTTATGGATGTAGTTACGGCTTATTTATATGGATCACTTGATAATGATATTTATATGAAAATCCCAGAAGGGTTTAAAATCCCAGATGCATTAAAATCGAAGTCTAAAGAAATGTATTCAATCAAACTGCAACGATCATTATATGGATTGAAACAATCTGGGAGAATGTGGTATAATCGTTTGAGTGATTATTTGATAGGTAAAGGCTACACAAATAATCTTATATGTCCATGCGTCTTTATCAAAAGGACAACATCAGGATATGTGATAATAGCAGTATATGTTGATGATTTGAACATAATCGGTACGCATAAGGAAATTCATGAAGCAGTTATTCTTTTAAAGAAAGAATTTGAAATGAAAGATCTTGGAAAAACCAGATATTGTCTTGGTTTACAGATTGAACATATGAACAACGGTATACTTATACATCAATCAAATTATACGAAAGATTAATGAAACGTTTCAATATGGACAAGGCAAATTCATTAAGCTCACCAATGGTTGGTAGATCGCTTAACATTGAAAAAGATCTATTTCGTCCTTGTGAAGAAAATGAAGAAGTACTTGGTCCAGAAGTACCATACCTCAGTGCAATTGGAGCTCTTATGTATCTTACTAACTGTACAAGACCTGACATTTCTTTTGCAGTTAATTTGCTAGCAAGATTTAGTTCATCCCCTACCAAAAGACACTGGAATGGGATTAAACATATTTTTCGATACCTTGAGGAACAGTTGATTTAGGCTTATTTTATTCTAACGATTCAAAAGAAAGTTTAGTTGGTTATGTAGATGCAGGTTATTTATCCGATCCTCACAAAGCAAGATCTCAAACCGGATATGTATTTATGAACGGAGGAACTGCAATCTCATGGCGTTCTCAAAAACAAACACTTGTTGCAACATCCTCAAATCATGCTGAAGTTATTGCACTACGTGAAGCCTCTAGAGAATGTGTGTGGTTGAGATCCATGACACAACATATATTGACTTCTTGTGGACTAGAGAAAGATAACAATCCAACTCTAATCTATGAAGACAATGCAGCTTGTGTCTCACAGATGAAAGAAGGGTATATCAAAAGTGACAGAACGAAACATATACCCCCAAGATCTTTCTCATATACTCAAGAACTTATTAAAGATAGTCAGGATGAAATGAGATACGTTCAGTCTACCAATAATTCTGCAGATCTTTTCACAAAGGCGCTTCCTACAACAATCTTCAGAAAGCACATTTATAATATCGGGATGCGTCATGTACACAAATGATAATTTGAGGGGGAGCTATATACTGTACTCTTTTTCCCTTAGCTATGGTTTTATCCCAATGGGTTTTTCCTAGCAAGGTTTTTTAATGAGACAGTATATCCACTCATATTATATTAGAGAAATGTTTAGACCATATGTCTGAGGGGGAGTGTTATAATGGCAGACATATGGGTCCCCCTTTTATTTTTTTTTCACTGCTATGTGTATATATATGCATGTATCAAGATTACAGATATATAGAAGGAACGAAGATTTCTTCTTCTTCAAATTAATCTTCAATTTCCATCACAAAAGGATCCTCAATTCTCTCATTATTTTTATTATTATAACAATATGTGAATTTTATGGAATAAAAATTTAAAAAGGAAAAAAATAATACTATTTCAAGCTTATGTCACCATAGGTCGCAACAAAAGTGGGCGTATTGGTTGGCGTAGGACGGATGTCATCCACTGTACATAGCATACACTAGTAAGTCTATAACGACGACATGTTGTCGATATAGATAATTTTTTAAAATAAATGTATTTTTAATAACTACTCTAAACAACGACATGCTCAGGAAAATAGTATTTTATAAGAAAAAAGTTTACTCATAAAGTCTATTACCTCAACACCTATAGCGACAAAACGTCGTTCTTATAGAGTGATCTATACCGACGATACTTACCTCGACTATGGTCTCTACCTATTACAACGACCTTATAGCCACGAGACTTATAGCGACGAAATACCATCTCTAAGACTCTATAGGTCAAAAGGCCTTAGCGACCACATATTGTCGGGACACACGTGGGTCTTGTCATCGATACAAGATCTCTTCCTCATAATACATGGTATGGAATCATTAAATCATTATTCCTTGCACCAAACCCAGAAACCTCATGTTATTAACACAAATATGGATTTCCACCGCATGCTGAATTTTGTCTGTGATTATTAACTTAATTAGTATTGGTTTTATTAGACGTAACACAACTTCTATCTTTTCCTTAAGCTCATTTATTGAATCCAAAAGTATGTTTGTGGAATCAAAACCTTTGTGTCTTCTTATCAATACAAACATCAATAACCACCACCAAACCGGAGGGTTGTACCGTTTATTATTCAATAACTTCATCACACATGGCAACACTATGTATGGTAAAACCTAAAATATAGTTTATTTGTCCTCAACTTTAAAAATACAATGTCGGTGGTTTTTTATGTTTTCCATCATTCTAGATTGACTAGCCATACAATTTTAAATTCATGTCATAATTATATAATTATAGTTTTTACCCATGTCACGTCCATAATGCATATTTATATTCTATGATGAACTATAAGAATTGGTGTGTTGTATTTTTTTATAGATCAATGTTTGGTTAATTAATTAAAATTAATATGTTAATTATGTGTCTTTAGTGATGATTTATCCAGCTTGAGTTTATACGATACTACGATTTGATCTATTTCATTATTAGTAAGCTATTAATATTACTATATTTTTACCTAAAGTTTTTTTATTAAGATCTTTGGAAACAGAGAGTATATTTGATATCACATACATGCCATGATAAGAGTAATTAACCATACATCATTTGGACGCGTACTTGGTATACTTGAAGAGACCATTTTCAGTTTAGTAGGTTAAATTGTATATACATATTGTTGGGAATTTGAAAAACAAACTGGATAATTTAAGAGTCGTAAAGAACACTTTCAAATAGAAATTATTCGATGATGTACCTGAATAAATCAATCGAGTACAACTCAAAATATATCAAGAAAAAGTATGATCGATAATGTGATTTTTGAACCAAACAATAGAGACCGGAAATCAAGATTCTATCTAGCTTGCAAATAATGAGAAAAAGTATGTTGCAGGGAAAATAGGGGCTCAGATTTTAGAATTGACTTTCTAGTGGTTTTCTTTTAAATTTAAAATCTATAAAAATAGAGATAATTTTTGTTCCAATTTTCACTCCCAACCAAGGGCTCTGCCTTGGACCCCGCTACTAGGGCGTTGCCCCCAAACCTCCCGTCAAGTGTGTGTTGTCCCCTTGAAACCCCCATTATTTAGGGGTTTTGCCTCTAATAACCAATGAGGTTATAATGCTGGAATTATAGACTCAAACCAGTGTGCGCTCCGCCAATGGTGAAACTTTTAAGGGGCCAGGGGGGCCCAGCCCCCTGTTTTTCGCTCAGAAGTGGTAAATTATGCTTCGCTGAGAATTTTTATTCATATTGAGTCTGTCCCCCTGATTTTGTGTCCTTTGACTTTCGGCACTTCGCACCTTCAAACTAATTTGATAAATACTATAATTACAATGGTTACCTAATCAATTTAATTACATTAAAATAATCAATACATACCATTACCATGTTGCTAAGGGATTACGCATAAGGTACATCAATCAATTGCTTATAAGATCTTAAACTCTTTTATTAATTAAACTTTCATTTTAGACTTTAAAAACTTACTTTTTAGCCATCATAAATGTATATTTAATTTCTTGTTTGTTTAAAACGAATGGATTACACTAAGTCACCGACGTAAAAATCCTCTAACTCATGTCTTGTTTCATGGAAATATGAAGAAATAGGCCCTTCATGTTAACTCTATTTCAAGCATTGTGACACATTTGAATAATATAGTGAATAATTGTAATTTCTCTAACACGCATAGATGAGAAGCACCGAAAACATCATCAATTATTTATTATCTAAATATTGATTCAGCTCTGAGTGTTAAATCAGTTTTTAAGAGAAGAGAGTGAATGGGGAGAAGAGAAGGGTGGCAAAGAGAATGAGAAAATAAAATGATAAGTATAGAGACCTTTTTAGACATAAAACGTATATAAAAGGATGTGTTATATAAAAATCATAAAACGCTATATGGTATTGTATATTTCTAATTGACTATTATCTGTGTATAATGATTATAAATACAAATGAAACTTAATCAAATCATTTCTCATATTATACTTAAGATTATTACAATAAACCCTAGCTAATATCATCTCTAATTCGCTATCAGCCAGAGCGGAAGTAAATTTAACGCACAAACTTGAGAGAAAAGCAATGAACATGTTGGTATAAGAACATACGATCTTGAGAAACAATAAGAAAAAGATTCTCATAAAATATAAATAGTAATAAAAACGTTGTGATCTCAAACGGTGTTGACAGATCTAAACTTATAGCATCAGCAGACGGCAAGAGGCCTTATAGCAAGGTACATTAACAAAAGCTACAACTACGACAAAATGCACAAGGTACGGTGCAAATGAGAAAAAACAAACAAAAACATATATAAACTAACTTGTTGTCATTCGTTTGTTTATACTTGAGCAAACTTTTTGTCGAACGAACTATTTGGCTTATTTACAGACCTACAAAAATTTATCCACGAGTAACACGAGATTAAAACCTTGTAGCATAGCAACTCCATTGTGGCATGGTGAATGTTTATGGGAAATGTGAAGTTCTTTGGTTGTAATTCCTCTTAGGGCTTTTTGCCCTATCTTTTAGCCCATTTCATTGTATCCATTGGGCCGGTTCCAGCTTATTATTAAAAAAAAAGTCTAAAGATGGTATATAATCAATTCTCTTTGCTTTAAAAACAACATAAAGTTTTTCATAACAATAAATGATAGTTTGGTATCCTTATTTTCAATTTATAATTGATACTCTCCCATTTTAAATTAAACTTCAACATCTTATTTGTAGGAAAACAATAAGGTTAGGACGTTTTGATCCATCGCTAGGCCCAAAGGGGGATGTAGGAAGTGTGCTGAGCTGAGCATAATCAGAGTTCAAAATTTACTTAATACAAAATATGTATAATGTTATTTATAACATATATATTATAAATATATATCAAAATTAAATATAAAAATATTAAAAATAATTTTAAATAAATAAACGAGCCGAGCCCGAGCCGAGCTCGAGCTTGAAATAGTATTTGTCGAGCCGAGCTCGAGCTTTAAAAATAAGTTTGAAACCGAGCTCGAGCTCGAGCTCTCCAAAGTCATCACGAGCCGAGCTTGAGCTCATACGAGCTCGGGCTTGGCTCGGCTCGTTTACCCCCTATCTATAGTAAAAAAATTTATACTACCGAACAAAAATTAGCACTACTGACGAAAGAAAGAGCGCCCCCCCCCCCCTCCGGGCCCTCACTAAACTTCGTCCCTGATAACATATTCTAATGTAAGATGTCTTTTATCTATTCATAAGATTAAGAAATCAAATACTCCACGTACATTTATATGTGGTGCGTAGAAATATTAGGTTTTACTTAGTGGTAAAGTGCCTACTCTCTACCATTTAGATAGTAGAAGTATATCAAAAATATTAATATGTACGTATGTGTGATTAATAAAGATGTATTAAAAACATCAAATATATGTTTTCCGAAATTCAAAATAAAATTTTACAGTATAAACTCCATAAACGAATAAATTTATTATATGTAATTTCAAATACCGGGTAACATTGTTTCAATAAATAAATGCCTTCTTTTATTCCCATTAAGGTGTGCTCCTTAGTTGAGGATATACAATAGTATTTGAAAATGCTTAGGTCATGTGTAATACTCACTCGTCGGACGTGAATGAAGTCCATATGCAAGTTTTGTGTTTTGAATCTACATAACACCCACGCACAAGGGTCAATGTCTATTCTTACGCTATGAGGCAGTGTTCTGCACCCTTGCGACCTCACCACCCCCGACCACGTCCCACATTCTCACAATAGTAAAAAACGTAGCTTTTATATGATTTTTTAACACAAAATAACAAATACTTTGATAGTGTTGGATCTTGAAAGAATCATACATGTCAATTCAAGTCGTAATGAAAATTGTTCTGGTTGGAATAATACGAGTGTTGAAGAATGCGGATGAAATCTGAAGAAATGTGGACAAGAAAAATGTTAAGTTGTTCAGCCTCATTCGTATTTGCGGGTGAACAAAACAATGCGAAAGAGCATTTGCCTACTCACATAGACAATGCAGGTGAACATAAACAAATACTTATGCCTAAGAATATAAATGCGACCAAGACTTTGTACATCCGCAAATAGAAAGCGGATGTGTAAACAACAAATGTTGTTGAAAAAAACAAATGCGGATACAGTTAGTTTGTGCATTGTACTTAGAATTCCTAGATTGTATAAATAGATAAAGTTTTTCACACTTTTGTAACTCTCACAACTTACACTCAAAAAACCCTGATTGTATTGTTGAATGATATTATCAATATACTATTTGAGTATTTCTGTTTGTTTCATAGAAATCTATCATATATTCGATCCATTGATTCTAACCTTCAAATCAACTGGTATAACCGAGTAAATAACCAAAGCATAGCCAATGGAAAAGTAAATTCTAGTAAATGATCCACAATAAAGAATGGAAAGTAAATCCTCCAACTTGGAAAAAAAAATTGAATATCTTTATAACATAGTATTTATCATGTAGTCTTTGCCAGTAGCAAAGGTTCTGGGAACTTAGTGTTGCATTACCTATCAAGCAACTGCATCCTACAGCTGGAAAAGTTTAGGCAACGTTATGATCCATTACTTATCGTACATGCATGTCCTATCATTAAACACGTTTTAGAAGCCTTATGATGCATTACTTTTTTCGCAAGTTCGTTGTTTGATAGAAAATGTCTCATTTACCTCTAAAGATTAGAATATATAGATTATGTAAAGTGCTATATAATAACACGCTTATACAGAAAACCCCTAAGAACTATCACTTTGTATTTTGGTCCTTATTAGAAACACATTGACAATTTAAGAGAAAGGGCCAAGAATGTCAAATCGGTTTAAACTTCCTGAAACTTCATCCTTCGCATTTATGTATGCCATCAATCATATCCATATCCCAAAATAAAAAGAGTGACATAGTATGTATCTCTAATATGCATATTTGTTCAATTATCCACTTAGAATCATATGCATGGTTTTTATATATGTACATGCCCAATCCTAAAACACAATTTGATGATACAAATATAAAAATACGAATTTTGATATAACCTACATATGTTTGTATGATTATAATCTAATCTTTTTTAATGACTGACTAACCAAAGCGCCCATAAAATGATCATGAAATACAGAGTACATCCAAGGTTGTGGTTCCGCACCATTGACTGCATCAGATAAAACCCAATAAAAGTTGTGAGCATATTTCATGATTCAACAAACATGTAACAATTTTCAACAGGAGCGGTAAGCTCGAAAACATAGTTGGATCATGCATTAACTTCAACAACCAAACAAGTATAATATGAAGATATACAATCGTCCAAAACATAAAGTATTGACTAAGGGGTGTTTGACAATTTCTGAATGATAAGTGTTGAATCAATAAGAGGTTTGAACCATTAAGTTTTGAACCATTAAGTGTTGAAACCATTAGAGGTCTGAACCATTAAGTGCTAGTATATCGCTTAACTATTCAAAGGCAAATGTCTGACCAATTTATATAAGAATTTTAATCATTCAGCATTAGATCTTTTAACCATTCAGATTAGTATAATGCTTAACAATTCAGATGCAAATGTCTGAACCATTCAGACATTTGCTTATGAAACAAACAGTCTGTACCATTAAATCCTGACACATTCAGACATCTGAATCATTAAAAAGTTGATTTAGATGGTGTCAAACAACCCCTAAATAAGTGATCACACTCCGCTTATTAATTTGTTGGAACCTACAATTTTTATAAACAGTCAAATTTTAAGTCTTTATTAAAAGTTGACTAAAATGTGTATAATCGCAAAGTTGCGTTGAAAGCAAAGAATGAATTTTCTTTTTTCTTTGCCATGAAAGATCTTTTCAGGTATTGATTGAAACAGGTTAGGTTGATTATTCTTTTGTACAAAATTATGTTTTCTTCCTATACTGTTAATATAACAAAACAATTATATTTTCTAATATTGCCTGAAACTTTTTATAAATAAAATATCTTAACTTTTTTGTATACACATATTATGATTCCGTTTTTTAGAAAATAACTTATTACACTAACAAACGTTAAAGTTTGATGATTTAATTTTAATTTTATTTTAAGTTTTTAAATTTTAACATACTATATATGTGGAAGGATCTGAGACTAGTGTTGGGTCCTTTATAGATAAGAAGATCTCAACGGCATCCTTTCAACTTTAGACTATTTGTCTTAATCGTCACCGTCCAAAGTAGTATATTTGGTGGCGGAAGTCAACTCGGTTTGACCGCATGCAAACACCGTCACACGCCTCCTTGCCTTTCACGAAATTATTTAACCACTTTTTTTTATTCATTGTTCTTTATTATAATGTTTGTTGACGTTCATTTGCAAGGATAATATGAACACACTGGTGTTCTTTAAGTTGAAGGATGCTCGTTTAGTTTAAAACAAGTTCAAGCTGAAGCGCGACTCGACTCGTGTACAGACTCAAGCATATTAATCTATTTCTATGAACATAACATATATTCTATACAATAAATATTAATGTAGAAATTTAAAAATATATTATATAAATAAAAAGCTCAACGAAATTCAATAAAACAGCTAAACCTCAATATATAAAGCTCGAGACCGAGCTAGTTTGACGAACGCTTATGATTTATAAATGTCACTTAGAGCATTCACAGCCCGTTCCTCATTTTTACGTGAATAGTTGCCCCATGTTATATGGGATGTTTATGAGTGGTCGTGAGTGATAATAGAAAAACATGATACAATCCTATAAATTTTTTAATATTTTAAGTATTTGTAAGTGCATAACAAATAAAATGTAATGATAAAATGTGAAAAAAATATATTTAATAAAAAAAGAAAAAAAATTAAAGGTTTTTAATGTAATTATACGATGATGATGGGAAATGTATTATAAATGCTCTTACGAACGTATTCCTCGTCCCCGATCACCTTCACCATCCACCGACCCTAAATAATCTTTCACTTATTTTCTAAAATCAAAAAGAAAAAAACTTCATCAATGTGAAACAAATAAATACCCCAAAACAAAAATCCAATTTTAGGCCAGCCCATATACACAATCCAAACCCCAACACCACCACCGTACAAGTCTCAAGCCACAACATACAACCCTCAACAGCACAACCATCCTCAACTTAACACACCCAATCTTCCAAAAGCCAAAAAACTTACAGTAGACTAGAGTAGTCTCACTCGAGTCCTTTCTTTGTTTGGTAGTCTGTCGACTGTAGTAGTACCGTCCAATTTTGAATTAACCACACTTCTTCCCTCCTTTCACACCCTATAAACTTCATACTATAAACATTATAATTTATACCCCCCCCTCTCTCCTCATCAATCTTCAACATCAAACAATCCCCACAATTAACCACAACATACACATACACCTTCAATGGATGCAGTTTCAAGGTCCGGTAGGAAGCCCACGGAGCTCCACCCATCTCCAGAAAGTGGAAGGACCGAGAACCGCTGAACGGAGCCCCGAACACACCAGAGTCTGGACCGAACCACACTCCAACACCAACAAACCACGTAGAGTCCCCGTTGTTTACTATCTCTCTCGCAACGGTAACCTCGAGCACCCTCACTTCATCGAGGTCCCCATCTCCTCCTCCGATGGCCTCTATCTCAGAGGTAATTTACTAATTTTGGCTTAGCTTGTTATGAATTTGTTATCAGTCGGTTGTTGATTTCGTGGTGAACAAGTTGTTATGAAATTATGATGATTGATGTGAGAGGTTGTGTTGATTTGGTGTAAATCTGGTGTGAATGTTGTGTAGATGTGATTGATCGACTTGATTCTCTTCGTGGAAAAGGAATGGCTGCATTATACTCGGGTCGTCGAAACGGTTAGTGCATCGACGATCGATCGTTTTAGATCTCGATTAAGCGTTTGATTTCTTGTTTTCCGGTGATATGAACGTGATTACAGATTACTGTGTTTTCTCCGCTGATTGATTTAGTTTTCGTGTTACAGGAACTATAAGAACGGATTCGTGTGGCATGATTTAGCGGAGAATGATTACATTTACCCTGCGAATGGACATGAGTATGTTTTGAAAGGATCGGAGCTCGTCGTCGCCGGAGGAGCTCCGGTGACCTCCAAATCTGAAGCTGTTGTGTCGTCGTTATCGAAGAGTTCGTTTTCGCGCGGTTTGAGAAGTCCGGCGACGAAGATTTTCCGGTGGTGAGGCGGAGAAGGAATCAGTCATGGAGCGCGATCGATCTGCATGAGTTAAAGTCTACTCCGGCGAGTGCTCCGGCGGAAAAGTCGCCGCCGACGCGTCAACTCAGACCGAAGACAAACACCGTCGCCGGAGAGGAATCATCAGAGAAGAAATCGAAGAAGAAGCAAAGGAACAAGAGGAATCAAGCAACCGTTTAACGAAACCGAGAGTTCAGAGCTCACAAGAGACGAGATTTCACCACCACCGTCGGATTCAAGCCCCGAAACCCTAGAATCACTGATGAAAGCCGACGGGAAACTGATCCTACGGCCAGAAACCGACGATCACACGCGAAGATGAATCCAACGGCTGGTAACAGGTGAAAGCATCGTCAGTGCTGATGCAGCTGATCTCGTGTGGGTCGATTTCGTTTCGAGATTGTGGACCGGGGGCTTACGGGAACGACAACCCGGGTTTTCGTTGATTTCACACTACAAGTCAAGGATGGTGCCACGTGGCGTGAATGGTGTAGAGGATGGAACTGTGGAAACGCTGTCGTTTTGAGGAAGAATAGGAGGGTTAAAAAGCAGATGGTGACAGAGGATAAAGAATATTTCAGTGGGAGTTTAATAGAAACGAAAAAGGAGGAATTTCCAGCTATTAAGAGGTCTAATTCGTATAATGGAGATCGGTAAATTTTAAAAATATTTTATATAGCATATCCATTTAGCTTATAGTTTTTTATTATTTTTGTTGACGGATGTGAACTATTATGGAGTCGATTCATATGGTTCTATTGTGGGTTGACTTTGTTATATTCTAATTCAGAAGTTGATTCAAGTATATAGAAAATGCAATTGGTTGAGTTGTATAGGTGTCTATTTTACTTTTAGTGAACAAATTAATATTTTATGATGAAAATGATAAAGAAAACGGTATTTAGATGACCCAATATTTTAGTGTTTTAGTCACCGTTCACCTAGGAATCAAGTCCTTGAGTAAACATAATGTCATACAAACTTATTATATAATTCAACTTTGTGACATTTGGGGCTAAATAATTGACATTTTCACCTTTTCATGAATTAAACTGAAAATGACATGGTTCTAGACTAAAAACGACACATTATAGACTAAAAAGCGAAAATGACATGTTAATCTTGTTTAATATTTTTTGAACGGTAAATGTACGACACTGATTCGGATAAGAGGTATTATCTTAATCAGGCCTACCTATTCTTTTTTTCATTCGGGATCGCACCCCCAACCCCCCTCAAGAGGAAACTCATTGCTGAGAAAATCCTCTTGCTCAATTAAGCATTTTTTGCTCAGAGTAAGACTTGAACCCATGACATTTATTTTATTTACATATCATAGATACCTCATTTTAGCCAGTTAAACTAAAGATCATTAGTATTAATCTTGTTTAATTATGATGAATTCATGAGAATAGCATAACATTATTAAAACCATAATAATTTGACGGTTACAAAAAATTACAAAGAGAATATGATGCAATAATGAAAGATGTCATGTGCTTAGGGAGAAGGGAGTGGTGCCCGAAGGGGCCTTCGGGTAGGTCATACCTGGGCGTAATATCGCCGCCACCCTCTCGGGTAGGCCACCAGGGACCCAAGCTCGGTTTCCACTACCGATACACAACCCGATTTCTAACGGCTATAAAGTCGTTAATGTTACCGTTGGCGAGCCGTTGGAGGCCAAAAAAAAAAATACTACAAATATTACTACACAACACAATATTTACACAACAACACATATATTGTCAAACACAAAACACACAATCATAATCTGTCGGATCCCCAAAGGTCAAAAAAATTAGTAACAAAAAATCACGAGGTGCTGTTCCCGGTGGTTTGGTTCGAGTTCCCGAGGTGTTGGTGACGCATCCGAGGGTATTCACCACAACTTTATATACCACAACCATCACCACCACAATACGGATACCCACCACAAGGGTATTTACTGCAACCTCCACCGAATTATTTATTTGTATTTTTTATTGTATTCGTATTTTTATTTTTTATTATTTGAATTATTGTAATTTTATTTTTTAATAAAAGTTAATTATGTCACTGCTCACTAACACATGACATTTAGGGTAGGGTAGTTCAGGGTAACATTTTTAATAAAGTTAATTAAAAGTTGTAGGGTAGTTCAGGTAGCATTTTTAGCTTTTTCGGTGTTTCAGGGTATTCAGGATATTTGTGATTGACGTGTGATTGTGATTGGTGTTACAAGGGTGTCAAGGTGTGGGTTAAAGGAGTGACCCTTCTCTCTTATATAACAAAACTACAAAAGTGACATAGTTATGGCCAATGTTTTTAAAACCAACCGGACAGTGACCGGCCGCTTACCGGTTCACTGGTCGGACCGGTTCAACCGTTTGGACCGTATATAACCGGACCGTATTTATGTAAAAATTACAAAAAAATAAAAAATTTTATAATAAGCCGTTCAACCGGTCCGTTACCGGTCCGACCACCGGTTCGACCGGTTCAACCGGTCCGGTTACCGATCCGACCGCCGTTTCGACCGGTTCAAACCGGTCTGACCACCGGTTCACTGTTAAACCGCTTTTAAGCACCGAACCGGACCGGATTGGAGTCCAGTTCCCGGTCGAACCGGTCGGACCGCCGGTCCGGTCCGGTTTTCAAAACATTGGTTATGGCCTCAAATTCGACATGTGCAGTTTCGTTTAAGAAATGGTGCATGGAGCAACCAATCTCAACCGATAATGACACAGAAATTAAGCTAAAAAGGCAAAAAAAATAACTTTATAATCTTCTTTAACTAATGATTTTCATGATTTTTCAATATTCAAGACACAAAGTTAAAATAATGGATAAAGCTAATAACATGTGTTTCTTTATGCGATTGAGTAAAGTTTGGTAGTTAAGCTTCTTCAATTAGACATTTATTTGCATTGACATAAATGAGTATGTTTAGTTTCTCTAGACATAAAAGTCAATGGCAAGTAAATTTGTCTTGTTTGACATTTCTTTATGAACTTTAAACTTTAAACTCAACATCTTGATGTGTTGTTGCACAATGGGCCACCTATTAGAGTTTCCATGTGACAAACATAGGTGGGGCCCTGTGGTGTGACCAGCTGACTATTTCAAGCTCCCGTTAACTCTAGCGACCCTAAAGGTGAAAGTGTTGCATGAATGAGGTTTTGTCTTGTTAACTCAAAGACAGATGGGTGAAATAACTCTATTCATTCTGTTTATATAATTGTTTTATAAATAATATTATTATAAAGAGGATGATGTTGTTATTTGTGTTACATGTGAGGAAGATCAGAGAAACGAATCTATATATGTATATATACTATTGAAGTTGTTTGTATTTTTTAGACCATGACAATGTTTGTTTTTGGAGCGTTATTAAGAGGGAAGGAGGAGGGGCGGATGATGCGGAGGAGAGATGTTCACGGGGATTAACGCCTTCAAACAAATTTTGTAAGAGGGATAGGAAAAAATGCAACGTGTTTGGAGCTGTTTTAGATGTGCGAAGGATAAATCCGAGTGAATGTGACGTGATCTGTTTTCTAGGCCTCCATTAGAGATGCTCTTATTGATTTGTTTCGTGTTATCTACGAGTTAAGAAATACATGAAAATAGCTGTTTTTTCTAAATGTGTTTATACGACAATCTGTACGTCAAAAGTTTATATATCTTTATACGTGAAATGATTTCATGTATTTATTTTATTTCGTGTAAATTAGACGTAACACCTTTTCAGTAAAATAATATATTTATGTGAAAAAAAAACCGGACACTATTTTAATTTGCATATTTTCATATAATGACCTAGAAAAAGACTGTCACTATTTAGTTGGGTCGTATTTAAAGATCACAAATTGAACTAGAGATGTTTAGCGCCAATATAGGGTTCTATCTCATATCATGCAAGTTAAGAATTTGTACTACTCTATATATCAATAGTAGTAATTACACCTAGTATGTGAAAAGTTAAGGGTCCTAATAAATAGACATCCAGTTTTATAAATCGACATCCCCCTACGTCGCGTATGGAACCATACGCGGCCCATGCCCGCGTATAGATATCGACCATTAATGCGACATTAATGACTGACACTCGTTGTCACATTAGTTTACCTATACGGGGCGTATAGGTCCATACGTCACGTATAGGTCGGTGTCGATTTAAAAAAGTATATAAGCTATACGCCGCGTATGAACCCATACGCGGCGTATAGATCCTCGAACCGCTATATCCTTCAAACTTTCTCATTTTTACACACACTTCGAAAAAAACTCTCTCGTATAGCCCTATACTACCGTATTGATCTTCGATTTTTCTACATCCAGGTATGTATTTTGTTCCTACATCATTATTATGTTAATCGTTCACTGATTTAAACATTAAAGTAGTGTTTTATGCCTTATAATGGGTGATTTAAAACCTGGTAGATAGAACTATACGCTAGTACAGCCCCGCGTATAGGGCTATACGCAGCGTATAGTTCTATAGTTGGGGACGAAGACCCATAGGTGTGTACCCTATACGCAGCGTATAGCTCTATACGCGGCGTATAGGAGGGTGACCATACGTGACTTGTGGCCCATACGTGGGACCCTATAAGCGGCGTATAGGTCTATACGCGGCGTATAGTGGCGGGGTTGACCTATACGTGGCCTGTGTCCCATACGTCGGTAACCTATACCGGCGTATAGCTCTATACGCGGCGTATAGGTAAATACATATATACAAATACATAATATGTATATACACATATACATATACATATACATATACGTATACATATACATATACGTATACAATATATACGTATACATATACATATACGTATACATATACATATACGTATACATATACATATACGTATACATATACATATACGTATACATATACATATACGTATACATATACATATCGTATACATATACATATCATATACATATACATATACCTAACATATACATATACATATACATTACATATACATATACATATACATATACATACACATATACATATACATATATATATACATTACATATGTACATGTACATGTACATTACATGTACATGTACATGTACATGTACATGTACATGTACATGTACATCTACATGTACATATACATACGCATATGCATAGGCATACATACGCATATACATACGCATATGCATACGCATATACATACGCATATGCATACGCATATCATACGCATATGCATACGCATATGCATACGCCTATGCATACGCCTATGCCTACGCATATGCCTACGCATATGCATACGCATATGCATACGCATACATACGCATATGCATACACATATGCATACACATATGCATACACATATGCATACACATATACATACCACATATACATACACATATACCTACACATATACATACACATATACATACACACATATACATACACATATACATACACATATACATATACACATATACATACATATATACATATACATACACATATACATATACATATACATATGTATATGTATATGTGTATATATATACGTATACGTTTTTTTGACCTATTTTTCCTTATGCAGATATGTCTTCCGATTCTGATATAGGCTGACGTTGTTGACCATATTACTGAGCATCCTTGGCTGCAGTTTGAGGCCGTTCCATTGAGCACGCTAAGTGCTCAAAATTTATTCGTATGAAGATCGGTCATCAAAGGCCGTAGATTGGGAGGTTATGGCCGAGCTAGGAGAGCGTGATCGTCTTGCTGCTATTCGGAGACGATACGCCGTGGAGACGTCTCTTTGAGATCGCGTTTTTACCGTCCTACCGTGAGCTGACTGTGGAGTTTTTATCCACATTTACCTATATCCTTCCTGACGAGATGGAGGAGGACGATGAGCGCTCCGAGATTCTTTTATGCTTTGTGGACATGCACATCAGATGTCTATTGGGCAGTTGCCGTTCTATCGGGGATGTATTTTGAGCCGGAGACTGTTACCCTCTGTTTACCGAGGGTATTACTGAGATGGAGGAGAGTCGATTGAGAGTGGTGGTGGCCTCAGATTGCCGGAGGTCCGTTTCAGAGGACTAAGGCAGGGTCACGGCATTCGAGATCCTCTCATCCTTTATCTGGATCGTATGATCGCCACGTCCATCACGGGACGTGGCAAGAGTCGGGGTGGTGTACCATTCCCGACTTATTTTATTTATACTGTTTGATTACGGGGACCAGGTGCAACCTGGCGAGATGTTTGGCAGAGTATTTTGCGTCGTATTATCATCGGCAGGAGCGAGGAGCGGTGACGGCGGCGCGTACATCACGTTGATTGCCCGATCTTTAGCTTATCTTCCTCGGCATCTTGTGACGTGTCTCCGCCGATCGAGCCGGTGAATTAGATCGTCGTACGCTATTCGGCATGCATATTATACGCCAGTTTCCGGGTGGCATACGATTCTCTCTTCGACCCGGGAGATCTGGCAGCCTGCACCTTTCAGCAGCTCGGCAATCCACAGCAGCAGCACGGGCAGCCGCATGTTCAGCCACCACCCGACGAGCAGCCACAGATCAGTCGCCACCTCAGCCACATCAGCCGCCTCCTCAGCCTCAGTTCCCGCGACATATTTATAGAGATGTGAGGCTGCCTGCACGTATGGAGACATTTATGCAGGACATTCCTAGGAGTTTACGGCAGCAGAGTCGACGGCTCGATCGAGTTGAGGATTTTATGGAGTGGCACGTCAGCTAGAGATTGCGCGAGCCCGTGCTGCTGGTATTGATCCTCCGCCGTTGCCACCGCCTCGAGATTACCCTGACTCCCCGTAGTTTTGATAGCATTGTAATTTTTATTTTGTTATGTAATTTAAAAACTTTGTTATTTATATTATCAGTTTATTTTATCTTATATGTTTATTATCATTTATCTTATATGTTTATACGCAAAAATCTTTAACATATGCAACACACATACATACCTACACACATACATACATACATACATACATAAACAATACATACACACATAACATATACATACATACATACATACATACATCATACATACTACATACATACATACAGACTACATACATACATACATACATACATACATACAGACATACACACATACAGACATACACACATACACACATACACACATACACACATACACCCATACACACATACACACATACACACATACACACATACACACATACACACATACACACATACACACATACACACATACACACATACACACACACACACACACATAACACACACACACACACACACACACCACACACACACATACACACATACACACATACACACATACACACATACACACATACACCATACACACATACACACATACACACAGACACACATACACACATAACACATACCACATACACACATACACACATACCACATACACACATACACACACATACACACATACACACATACACACATACACACATACACACATACACACATACACACATACACACAGGACCGGCGGCGACGCTGCGGACCGGCGGCGACGCGGCGGAACCGCGGCGACGCGGCGAACCGGTGGTGATGCGCGATGAAACTCGACAGAGGTGGGAGGTTGTATGTGTGTTAGTGGTGTGGTGGACCGGTGGTGATGCGGTGGTGGTGTGGTGGACCGGTGGTGATGCGGTGGTGACGTGGGTGGTGGTGGTGCGGTGGTGTCTTGTGCGACAGAGACGATCAATTTGAGTGAAAGAAACATTGACTTTGACTTGTAGATCTAATTTGAAAACCCATCTTGACCTATGTTTCTTTTTTTCCAAAAATGTTTTTAACTCATCTTGACCCCCTTGTGTTTTTTATTTAATTCATTCTAACCCATCTTTATTTTTAAAACACTTATTATGACCCAAAATCACATCTTTAGATTTCTTTTGCCTCCTCTACTATATATCGATGACAACAAATTGTAGCATCGATTTTTGCTATTTAAAAAAACATGTATAAGTTTGTGGGAAGGGCCAGGAAAGTCATTAACTGTTTTGAGAAAATTGATGCCCACGTAAAGAACGATATTAGCAAGGAATACAAAGATGGAGACACGTAGCATATAATTTACATATGATTTACATATTTGAACTCTTTTAAAAAATATATAACCATATATATGATTACATATTTGAACTCTTTTAAAAAAATAAAAAAAGGCAATAAATTTTGAAAATTAAGATAAACAATGCGTAAGTAGTGAAGACGTGAAAAAAACCTACCACAAAGGGAATGTAATACGTAGACAAATTTTATTTTAAAAGAAACATAAACATGGATTTAACTTGTTACTCATAATTTTAACTATCCTATCCTATAATTATTTGTTTCTTATTTAAGAGAAGGAATTAAAAATGCAAGTGGTGATATGGGTGGAAAAAAGACTGTGAAGTGTGAAAAAAAGTGTGTAGTCAATGCCCAAACATACGTTGTAGATAGTGTTCCAACAAATTGTGGGCCCCAACACAAACAAATTACAAACCATCTTCTTTATGGCATCATGTCCACAACCATACTTCTACTATACACATGCATGAATGGATAGCTTAATAGTATAATAGATTTATTATTAGAATAAGGATACATATGAGTTCACAAGACACTTAAGATGAAAGAAGGCCATTGATAATTGAACACCCTGTCAGGTGTGTTAAACAAACGCCCTTTGACTTTCTTCACGGCCCGTGAAGGGCCTTACGGGCCGTGAGGGCTTCGAAATTTAATTCTCACAACTGCATTTAATCACGGCCCGTGAAGGAACAAACGGCCCGTAAACGTCCGCAACACAGCCCGTTAACTACCTCAATAACGGCCCGTGAGATCCTTCACGGGCCGTAGTTGTCCTTCTCAGAATTTACTTTTCTCGTTTTGCGTGCACTTTTAAATTTTATAATTATGTGACGCGACGTTTATTCCTTGATTCGATTTAAGATTCTATATAAAACCGTTATATATATGATTGTTATATGGTTAGTGAGACGTGGAGGTAGGAGAAGACGTCAAAAATGAGTCATCTTCAAACTCACGAGATATTGTGGAAAGTATTCCCGATCCAATAGATAACCATAATTGGCAGAAGGGGAGGAACTGGTCTCAGAATATTATTCACTTTATACGTAACGGTGACTCCCAAACATGTAGAGTGTATTACATGGGTCATTCCGATATTCCGTTACAATTTTGGCGTGAATTACTCGGAAACGTGTCTTTAGGTACAGAGGTATGATTTAAAGTTTTTTTATATATTTATTTTATTTTAAAATTCTAACAATTAAAAAGTTGTTGTTTATAGCATGTTCGGGCGTGGACAAATAGACTCACAATATGAGATACGAAGAAATACGTAGAACCGAATAGTTGCCGGGTAGTGATCGTTGGACGATTCTCCATTTGAGTGGTTTAACTTAATATACTCGGGGGTCCGTTAATGGTAACGAATTTGGAGACGGGAGTGACTGTCTATATCCCGC
Source organism: Flaveria linearis (assembly GCA_024085815.1). Taxonomy (NCBI): domain Eukaryota; kingdom Viridiplantae; phylum Streptophyta; class Magnoliopsida; order Asterales; family Asteraceae; genus Flaveria; species Flaveria linearis. The sequence continues at coordinate 74,279,154 of CM044007.1, read as the reverse complement.
GTTATGGGAAGTTGATACGGTAATACTGTTTTCATGTTTTACAATAAAAATCATAAATTTATAACCGTGAATTAAATTGTTTTGTAGGTTACATACCAATGATGATGACGAAGAAAATTGGTATCTTTTAAGATTCTATGGACTCACTACAAGTTCGTATATATTCTCCATACGAATGCCGACCAAATACGTGTGATGATTCATGGTGCATTCATCGTAATGCTGCGAACGATTTTCGTACAATTCGAATCGTACTTTTTACATTTTTGTCACGTATACAATATTGGCAGCACTCCGGACAAGAAGAAATCGAAGAACTGGTGGTATCGGGTGAAACGTTTGGCCCCTAACGCCGGTCATATGGTCGAGATTCGGGAGTTGTAATTTGTATGTTATTGCGTAGGTTGGTTCAAAATAGATCTTTAGAGTGGCAAGAGGTTAGCTTACAGGATGCTTGCTTTAGATTCCGAAGATTTATGGCAGACGAAATGTATCCTAGACGTGTAATGTAGAACAGTAATGAAATATTTTATTAAAACATAAACGTTATTAGTACACTTTTTCAAAAACGATAAACCGTATTATCACACAAAAATAAAACACATAATTTTTAATCTTCTTGATCTTTATAAAAGATCCAAGCCGCAAAATGGTTGAAGGAAATTCCAAATTCTCCCGATATCTTTCTTGAGTTCTTGTCATAATATCCGTATCATTCCATAACATATTTCGATGTTGTAAACGTCTTTGTAGAGCTGGTGAAATGTCGTGACCTTCCTTCTCAAGTCAGACCACTTGTTGCTAAGTTCACGAGTGGTGCGATATTCTTCACGTTCGAGAATTTGATGAAAACGAGTTGAAACCGGTTCCAAAATATTGAATTTGGCGGGATAGTACCTGAATTTTCGATACAAGATCTTACTAAAGTCACCTCCTCTTCATCCGTCCACGGATTTTGATCACTTGTAGCACTCATGTTTTGGGTATTGAGTAAATTTGTGTGAATTGTTTGTGTCAAGCGGCTGAATTTATAGACTTGAAAAAGTTTTGTACGGCCCGTGAGAGGCTTTACGGGCCGTGAGTGTGTCACCATACGGCCGTGTAGTGTCAACTGCCGTGTTTAAAAAGTACAAAGCATCACGGCCGTGAAAGAGGGTAACGGGCCGTGTGGAAATTATGTCACGGGCCGTGAGGTCCGTCACGACCGTGAGGCCCGATAATATATAGGACCTCACGGCCCATTTGCTCATTTACGCCCCAAAAACACACATACGATTTACTCCCGTCACGACTCCGTATTTCATCATTTTCATACATCCGACTCCCTACTACGGTACGTATTCAAATCCGTATTTTATTTTTGTGTATTTTCGTTTAAATATATTAAAATTATATTTAAAAAATCTGGAAAATTGAAACGTTTGGGTGTTACGGGCCGTGAAGGGTGGTCACGGGCCGTATCCTTTTGAATTTTCAGAGGGTTACGGGCAGTGACCGTCCTTTACGGCCGTAATCCTTTGAAACTTAAGTGGGTTACGGGCCGTGATGGTTCTTTACGGGCCGTAACCTTTTTCTTCTGGTGAATTATTATTTTTTTTTTGCAGATTATGCCGCCCCGCAAACGTACACGTCCGGAGACTGAGCCCGAGGGTCAGGGTGACTTTCTGGACCCACACCCTGATCTTCGTTTTCGAGGGAGACCCAGCCACGGCAAAAGCTGTGGAAGCTGATTGGACGTCCCCTGAAGGGGACACGCACCATCGACTGGGACGTGCTGGAGGAGGTCGGAGACATAGCACGTGCCCAGGATATCATCGGGCTGGACGGAGAGACGCCGTGGAGGCGGATGTTTGATTTGGGATCGAGGAGGGGCTACCGGGAGCTGACGTTGCAGTTTTTGTGTACGTTTCAGTTCACTCGCCTTTGAGGATCAGGACCCCCACCAGCACATAGCGGTTCGATTTAGGCTGGGGACCACCGGTAGGTACGAGTTCACCCTCGCCCAGTGGGCGGTGACTCTTGGGTTTTACACCAAAGAGGAGACGGAGGATCCTCGTTTTTATACTGACGAGGTCCAGTCGGAGCCGGCTCCTTTGGTCGGATGGTGGCCGACCATTTCCGACCAGCCGTGGGAGGGCGCCATTAGGGCGACCTTTATTAGGGATCCTTTGCACCGGTATCTACACCGGTGCATTGCCGGCACCATTGCCGGCAGAGACCAGAGCATGGAGCAGGTGTCGCTCCTTGACTTATTTTTTTTGAGGGCCTTGCTTTCACCCAGACGGGTGAATCTAGCTCACTGCATGGCCGCCTATTTTTTGAGCGTCATTCAGGGCAAGGTAAAAAATATTTCTACTAATTGTTAACAAATAAGTATTATCTATTATGCGATTCATAATTATGCCTATTGTTTGATTGTTTTGCAGATGGATAGCCCGATTGTTTGCGGCTCGTACATCACCGTCATTGCCTCGCGCTTAGGGTGTTTACGGACGCCCTAATTGCGAGGCAGACTACGGACACGCCGCCTCGGATTTTGGGTCGACAGACCGTCATGGCCATGGGGATTGCCGCCAAATTTGGCGACGACCTCCGATGGTCCACTGATGGTGGTCGGACCGTCTGGCAGCCGGTGCCGGACGTTGGTGAGGAGGAGGAGGAGCAGCCGGCGCCGCCAGCAGCAGCCGCAGCCCCAGCCACACGCCGGACCACCCGTCCCACCGCCACCGCCTGTTCCCAGGACAATCATTCGGCAGATTCCGCCGACGGGGGAGTTTATGGCGGAAGTCACTACATTTGCAGCGCCAGGCCCACGCCTTGCTAGTATGGATGGCGGATGCGTACGTCATTTTTGCTGCTAGCGCGGGTATCGACCTCCCCCTCGGCTGGAGTTGCCTCCGTTTGTCAGACGACCTGAGGGTGATGACGAGGAGGCTGCTGGGGGTGGTGATGCGGAGGATGCTGGTGCTGGTGTGGTGTGCTGGTGGTGGTCATGACGCATAGATAGTAGGATTTTATTATTTTATTTACCTTTCATGTAAAAAATTGAAAAATTATGTTTATATATTATGAGTTATTTTGGATGACGTTTAAATGTTTAATTATATGTTTACGATTGGTTGTGCTTGTGGAGGAAGTGGTTTGTACGAATAATATTAAATCAAACATTTGGATAATAAAATCAGTACTTGAACCTACTCGTCCCACAGAAAGAAATATATAATCCTTCAGAAAATCCGACGCCAGGCTCTGCAATTATATATATTATGAGTATTTGGATGACGTTTAAATGTTTAATTTATGTTTACAATTGGTTGTGCTTGTGAGGAAGTGGTTTGTACGAATAATATTAAATCAACCTTTGGATAATAAAATCAGTACTTGAACCTACTCGTCCCACAGAAAGAAATATATAATCCTTCAGAAAATCCGACGCCAGGCTCTGCAATTATATAAACATACTTGAATCTCAGTCGGAAAAGTTGCACTGAAAAACATACTTGAATCTCAACAATATTATGCATCTCATATCATAACATCCTGCTAACCAAATGCCCAGGTCATATAAACAAAATTCAAAGGTTGAAGAAAAATTCGATAATCTTCTTATTGCATTTTTCTTTAGAAACGAAAGAATTGATTACATGTTTACAATTCAACAACAATAAAGAATGAATAAAAATAGATTACATGTTTACAATTCAACAACAATAAAGAATTGAATAAATAAAGAATTGAAAGAATTGATAATGTGTAAACTATACTAAATTACATGTTCAACCGGGTCTACAGGCCTTAGTTCAAGATATTTTTGAATTCGACTTCCGTATATAGCCTCCCAATCATTGGCGTTTTCTGTTTTGTACAAATGCCAATATTTGCTCGGAACAGGCATTGGATAGTCACCCACTAATCGATTCTAATGAAATGGCAATCTTGAACATAAGCAATTGAAATTATATGATGTTCACTGATATCACGAGGAGATAACCAGAACGGGAAAAAAGTAGCGGAGTTGCGATCGATATAAAAATTATAACCACTCGAAACCTGTTAGCAATAAGGATTGTAACAGGTGGCACTGTCATCCAATTTTTGTGTGGAGCCGCACCTAACCCGTTCCAGTTTAATGATTCCCTTATTTCGTTTATATCAGGAAACATCGCAGCGTACCTATGTCTGTTTTCATCCAACTCAGATATAAGTTCCGTACGTATAAAACGCCAGTGATTTTCACCATATTCCAGTGCGAGTGCTATAGCACGAAAACCACAATTGCCGTCCGCTAAAACATCATCCGCACTGAAATATACGGGAAAAAGAATGATGGAATCCAGCGGTTAAACGGAAAAAATTGTTTTTATCTTCGTCGCCGGGATATATGAAACTTGGAACTCTGTTGAGATAATCCATCTTTGGCTCTTGATTTTGAAGACATGGATGACTGCGCTGCAAAGGCCCTTGTTTTGACTTCACCACCGAACTTGAATATGTTGGCGGACCTTCAAAATTTTCTCTCGGTTGAACATATGAACTATGTCTGGGGGCGTCTAATATTGTTTCTTTTTGCTTATCTTTTTTGGACGACCCCGTGTATTTGTTTTGGACTTTAGGAGGTTTTTTATCCGTTTTTGAAGGAGTAACGAAAGATTTGAAAAATTAATCAAAGATCTTTTCACGCTTTCGGGTTGGACAAGTAAATGTTTTGTCACCATCTCCATCTCTTTATGTACATCTACTTGAACCTCCCGTACAATATACGCGGGTGAAAAATCTAGCTTCCTCCAAAAAACATCAATGGCATCGAGCGGGATACATTGACCTATAAAATAATATATTAAATAAAAATAATAAAAGTTTTCATGAAAAAATAAAAAGTTAAAAGAACATTCACCTGTTTGAAAGTAATTGTTTAATTTACAAGCACACGGAAGACCAAAGCCGGTAAAAAGATGGCAGCCACATGATTCTTTGGATATAATTAGATGATGTATCCTGTTAATCTCACGACTAACATATCCAAAGCCGCAATAGAAACGTTACCTCGCAGCAATTTAAGCACTTCATGATTATGCTGCACCATAAGCATGATTTTGCTTTTGGTAAAACTTTCTTTATAGCAATTTCCTGGGTAGCTAAGATATTATTAATGAAAGGAATAAATCTATCCAGGGTGCTATTGGTTGCTTTCAGGTAACTTTTCAACAACGAATGTTGGCTCTCAACTCGGTTCGTTGTGTGCTGACCGAAGTTATAACTTCTATTATCCACGCCGACACAAATCTCTCTTTGTAGGGGTCCAACCAGTTATTTTTTAGGTACATCAGCACTCCTATTAAAAAAAATGCACTTATTTTTATATAAATATACATATATTTTTAAGAATAACACTAGAAAACTTACTTGAATGGTTGGACACCAATCTGCGATAAAGCCGGTCGTAATTATAAGCGTATATGTCCTCCGTTTCAGAGTTAATAAGTACCGACCACACATGCTGAAAAGCACCCCACTCTTCATTTGAAAAACTCGCCTTACAATGTTTAGCAATATTTTCCGAAATATGCCATCTGCAAAGTAATCGAACAGCACTCGGAAAAACTTCTTCTGACGCATTCATCAGAGCGAGGTCTCGGTCGGTTAGTATAACACGGGGCTCCATACACTTATCTTCCAGCGTTGCTTTTAGTTGCTCTAACACCCATCTGAAGTTGGCTTCACGCTCATAATCAATGAATGCGTGAGCAACAGAAAAAGATTTCAGGGTGGATGTCACACCAACCATTTGAACAAAAGGCATTTTATACAAGTTAGTTTTGTATGTTGTGTCAATCATCAGCACGTGTGGGTAAGCACGCCATAATGTGTGAGATGTGGGATGTAAAAAAAAACCCCGTCGACGGTATTTGTCGGTTCCTCAATGTGAGGGGTGAATATATTGATGTTGTTGTAGTATAGAAAAAAAAACCTGCATTGGGGTTTCACCAATTCTGGTGGACTTTTTTATTTTTGCCCGAGCATTATATACGGTTCGTAACCCAGACACGTTATTGGGATTTTGTTCCCTCAACGTGCCTAGAATGTTTCGAGGGTCAATATTTTGCTCGGTCAGATTCCTTACAGTAGAAAGCTCATTTTCGGTGAGCCTCATTGCGTATGCATGTCCTTCCAGGTGTTCAGCAGGTTCATGGTTATGAGTATCATCCACAACAACTATAATCCACCCATCTCTCTGCATCTGGTACTTACCCTGCAATTCAAATTGACAGTTTGTTTTTTTCGTGCCACTTTTTCTTAGAGTGGATGCTCCCTTATACACCACCCCGATCGCATTTCAACCAAATTTTAACCACCAAACCATTCGAATTTCTTTTGAACGTTTGGTGACAATAACGAACCCATTATCTCGCCCCACTTTAGTTGCCCAATCAACTAATTCTTCACGAGATGAGAAAACCTAATCAATTTAATATTTTTAGTTAGTTATTACTAAATGATAGTAAAATGAAAGTAAAATTAAATATGATATATCTTATAACCTGATTCGTGTCGTATAAACCCTTTTTACCGGAACCAGAACCGTCATTATCCCGCTGCTATCGCCACCGTTATCACCCCCGTCATCGCCGCCGTCATTCCCGCCGTAATTGGACGCGAACTGTCCTGGATAGTTTGAAGCAGCCTCTTCGTAATAACCGTAACCCTCCTGAGGGTAATAGTTAGATTCCGAACCAAATAAATAGTTGCTATCCCAGAAAGACATCGTAACGTTAGATATTAACGTTTATATAGTACTTGAAATGGAATATTGCGTTATGTAGTAGTTGAAATGAAATGAATTTATATCGTTGAATTATGAAATGAATTTATAAACAACGTTTATATAGTAGTTGAAATGGATATTGCATCTCGTCACATAATTAACACGAATATCGAGGAATATTACGTCATATCAAATAATGTAATAAATACAAATTTACACGACTATCGAGGAATATTACGTCATATCAAATAACGTAATAAATACAAAATTACACGAAAAACGAGGAATAATATATCTCGTCAAATTATTAAAAGTGAAACTAGGATCCGTAAGTAAGTTCACGGCCCGTAAGACGAATTCCATACGGGCCGTGAAGAAATTCACGGGCCGTAAATAAACACGACCGTGATCATATTCACGGGCCGTTACGTTTTTGAATTACGTTTCTGAATGACCGATTTGACTTGCGACAGACCATACGGCCCGTGAAGGGCCTTACGGGCCGTAAAGAGGGCGTCCAGATATCCTGGAGGGCGTCTCTTTAGTAGGCCCCTGAAAGAAACAGGAAAGATGGACGAAAATACGATAAGGTAAAAGAAGGGGAAATATACAGTTTTATATCCGTACTTATTTCTAGATGATAATCGATATTAATGAACTTTGATCTTTACCAAATATGCCCTAGCTTCTTTGATGTGAACCATTTCATATGTACAAGTTAGTTTTTACATATATAATTTTCTAATTATTTAACGAACCCAACGTAGTATGTATCACCTATAACATGCTTTTAATTAATTAGAAATTGTAGTTTTGTAAATTTATTTATGTTGCAATAATCATAAAGTAGTAAAGTACCATCTAAATAATTTTCCAAACAAGAAACAAGAAAATATAATAGTTTTTAAGAGTTTTTTCTCTAAAGATAAATGAAAAAAACTCAAACGAATACATTATCGAACGTTCAAAAACATAAACGAACGAACACAAAATCTGCTCATATTTGTTTGGTTAACTTAACGAACACAAATTTCTTATTCGTGTTTGTTCATTATTAAACAAATAAACATAAACAAACTTTTGTCGAACTATTCACTAAACGTTAGGTTCGTTTCTTATGTGGTCAAAGGTTCAAGTCCTATGGTTAACAAAACGTGTAGATTTAGATGTTTGGTAATTAGAAAGTGTGTGTTAGTTGTTTTAAAAGAACTTAATTCCGTTTATCAGTTTAACCTATTCTATGGAGTCAAATAAAGTAAGAATATTAGTTTTTTTAAGCAAATTCTTGGTATTTGATAAGACCAGAGTGGAAAATTTAATAACACCTCACGTGTGAGCCTGTGTTGATTTGTGTGTGCCGATTCGATTGATGAGCCTCAACCTTAAGAATTTGTTGTAAAAACATGTATCTACATTAGTCAAAAACCTAATGTTTTATATAATTTAGTGGATGTATTATTTTTTCTTTTTTGAAGAAAGTGTTACCAAATTAAGAAACTGTCGGTCCTTTACGAAGATTCCCAAAAGAATATAGTGCTTGTACCGTGATAGGTCCCGTGCTTGTTACGGCACGTTAAAGATTTCTTGGAATCAGTTTTTTCTTTTTCGTTCCAATTTATTTGTCAAGGAAAAATTATATTCTTTTACAAATTAATCATAATTAATCCACAATTGACAACAGAGTAGTAAGGTGTTTTAAAAAAAAAAACTAATTGAAGTCTAAAAACTGAAGACGATAATAATCTATAAAGGTAATTTGGTGTCACTCCTATCTTTTATTCTTATTGTCAAGTGCAACCCAATAGCACTTGTTTTTTTTTTTTGAACAGCCAACCCAATAGCACTTGATTTTGTTCCCATTGATGATTATGAATGTGACGGAAACTTACAAGTGAAATTAAGTGCAAATTAAGTGCAAATCAAATGTAAATATATGATAATTATTTTATTAGTATTAGTCTTTTCAAATAAAATGAAATTTATGAGTGTTATTTTTTAAATTGTTAGTCTAAATTATTACCAATTAATAAAACATAATTTTGAATTATTAAATAGTGATTCCCATCATTTTATGACAATATGACAGTATGGTTATTTTCAATGCAATTGCTACAAACAAATATACTTTGATGTATCAAACTTTTAGTTATTGTTAATAGCCGATAACAAGCGTGGCTCAAATTTAAAAGGCATAAAACGAATTCTAAAACAGAAGGTTTTAAATGAATTTGGTTATATATTAACTACATAAAGCCTCACGACATTATAACTGTAAATTTATAATTATTATTACAACGGCTATTATTAACATTTAAAACCATCAATCAACTACATTATCTTCAGACAAAAAAGACATAAAGAAGTTCATATTTTAAAGTAAATTACATATTATGTCCTTTATTAATATATAAAATTATATGTTATGTCCTTTATTTTTAATAATTACATGAAACGCCTTTTTATAAAATAATTTACACATCTATCATCCTTTAAATTAACATCCATCTAAATTCACGGTTAAGTCAAGGATGTGCTACTCAAATGAGAGCATTTATATATATTACATGCCTACACTGAGTCAAAAATAGTTTTACGTCGCTTCATTTGTCACACCCTCAAAATCCGCTAACTGGGTTTTACACCAGACACGGTAATTACAAAACATCACATTAAGTAATTAGACTTTTAAACTAAACATAAGTGTTTCAAACTTGCGGAAGCGTTTCAAAAACATGAATCAACAATAAATTGCATCATTATGCGTTTAAACCATAAAATCATTAACGTTTAACAAAATGTAACGATTGAGTTGTGATGTATGCCATGAATGCATTCTTAGCTGAGTTCTTAACCTTGTGCGTTCCTGAGACCTGAGAAAACATGATAAAGTATGTCAACATAAAGTTGGTGAGTTCACAGGTTTAACAACTAGATAATATGTTTGAAAATGTTCGTATGGTAAAGTAATTAAAGCATATCGACAGGTAGCTAGCCTATAAACAAGTTACTTAACGTTTCGAACCGAAGCTGACTGTTTGTAAGTTGTTTGCCTTCCCACCACGTCTAACACAGACAGTGGCAAATGTTAGGTAGTTACGCACCCGTTTGACCTCCAATCAAGCTAGCGCGACTAGCCCGGGCGGGGTTTGTCAAACCCAGTAGTACTACTCAGAATTATCTCGGTACACATTACTAACGGTTCGAGAATGTAAGGACTTTCAAATATGTTTGCACTAACGTAACAGACGATAATCAATAATACTAGAAACTATTTTTGTAAATATGTTTGCATGTTTTATCCCCCAAAAGGAGGTAATGTAAAATAGGAGCCGTGAAGACTCACCTTGATCGGACAACGATTAAGAAGTGTTGAGAGCTGGAAATTAGGTTTCCGAATAACCGTATCGACAATAAGGTGAACCGAGGCTGCGATCGTGGTTTTTCCGAGAGGTGAAGGCTTCTTGCAGTCGTCGTTAACGTTGTCGTGCGCGAGAGGAACAAGGGAACGATGGCTGCGATCGTGGAGGGGCTGCTGGAAGAAACTTCGCCGCGAGACGGTTGATCGGTGTTGGCTCACGAGGACTCACGGCTGCGAGAACACAGTTCATGGCGGCAAGATGCTCGCAACAACCAGTCGTCGATCGATTAGGGCTGTGGGAGTTATTAGGGTTGTAGAGAATGAAGACATGGTGGTCGGTTACGGGAGGATGATGCATTTGAATGCTAGCATCTTTGAAATTTGGCGACATTAGTCCTACCATTATCACCTAATTTACATTTAGATTAATTTAGTTTATTTAACTTGATGTTAGTTATTAATAATTGTAATAATACTCCATTTAATTTAATAATTAAGATTTGTTAATTGTAAAACATTGGAGAAAGTTAAGATAGTGGAACAATGTTAACCTGAAAATCATGGGTTGTCACATCATTCCTGTCACCTTCATGTTAGAGTATCCAAAGTTGAAAAACTGAAAATTTTTGGATACTTGAATTCACTATCCGTATCCTTATTTGAAGTTTCAGATATCTAAAATTCAAATATCCAAAATTTTGAATACGAATACGGATAACGATTCGGACATCTGAATTTCTTCTTTGCTTTTTGGAATAATTAGATAATTATAACTATAAAAATAATATAAAACAACACATGTTAACAAAAGTTCCAATATACACTAACAAGTCCCAACCAAAATAAAAATCATTTAACACTTTAAAAACTATAACAACAGATATGTTTAAACTTATTCAAAAACTTAAAATTCTTTTTGATATTTTTTTAGAATGTTAAACATTTTTTTGTTGGGACTTGCGTGTTGTTTTTCCATTTTTTATTGTTATTTTTAAACATTTTTTGTTAAACAAATATTGTAACTATGCGTGTTGTTTTTCCATTATTATAAAATTATTACAAAAAGAAAAAAGAAGTTTAGATATTTAAATCGCTATCTGTATCCATATCCAAAATTTTGAAAACCTGAATTTTGGATATCCGAATACTGATAGTGATTTCTATTATTCGAAAATTTCAAACATCAAACTTTGAACACCTAACATGAAGATGACGGAAATAAAACGACATAAAAATATTTCTGACTCATTGTAGGCATGTAAATACTTAAATGCCCCTCATGTGAGGGGCACATGTATGACTTAACTGTAAATTTTAACGAACGTTAGTGTAAATGACATTATGTGTGCAAACTTTATATAAAAAGGACATACGGTGTAATTATTGAAACTAAAGGACACACGGTGTAATTTCATGTATTAATAAATGACATAATTTGTAATTTACTCCATATTTTATCTATATAAACTTATTAAAGAAATTATATACAGTAAATCTATACTAATACATTTTTATACATTTTTCAGTTTTGCAAGATATATATAATCGTACAGAAATTTAAGCTTGCAAAAACCTTATCCCCAAAATTACATATTTTTTTAATCATATAGTGTTCATTTTAATATTATTTGGTGTTTCCTTACAATTTTATAGAAGTATGATACTTTATAAAATCACATATGCTATTTTTGAGATTTTCACAATAGAAAAATCCAATAAGCATCTAATTCACGATTTGTCGGAAAAAAAGGTAATTTGTGTACCAGACAAATTACTTCACTGTTCACACATGTATGATGTACCATCTTGTGTTGTTGTGTCATATTATTGTATGATATGATGTACAAAATACTTGTGTAGCATATAAATCACCTCTAGTTGCTCAAAACTCAAGCTACGAACTTTTATTGCATTTATAAGTACGTGCTTAGGCTTTATTTACGCATACTTATATCTCTGAAACTATACATCTTATCCAAAATATATATTTTTTTATTTACAAAATATAGGGATGTAATCATGATAGAACAATGACCATTTGATTGTTCTCTAAGAATTCAAAATAATTTGTTCACCAAAAGATTATATGCTGGGACAATTACTTTAAAGCATTCTGTACTTAAGTTTTATTAGGTAAAGTATAACAACAGCAATAGATCTAATAAAATTTAACTCATATAGTTTTTAAAACGACGGAGTGAAATATATCTTATCTTTATCTCGAAGGATAAAATGTTTGCTCACAAAGAGACCTTCAACTCTAAAAAAAACTTCTTTTTAAGATACAGAAACAGAATTTGGTAAAAGATATAATCATACAAAATAAAATATGAAGGTCCTATACATGAATTCAACAAATATTCTTGTGATTTTTTCATAATTTTGTTTTGAACAGCCGAGTTTTTTTATAATTACCCATGAATGTTTGATGATTGAGTTTGAAATAAGGGCAACATCCCACGTGTCACGTGGGTGGTTAAAACATGGAGATGTGGGATGTTGTATCATGTATGGGTCAATATATCATAATGTCTCAAGAAACACGAGGGATGGTGTTTTTGATGGTGCCTATAACGAGGTTATTATATTTTAGGTGCTTGGCACTCTGTGGGCTTCAGGTTCATCGGTTAGATCGGCAACACCAACGCGACGGTTCAGCTTGCCAAATTGGTTTCCAAATCGTTTTAATCTTAACGGAAAATTGAACCGAGACACTGAGATTGTCGTTGATAATAAAATCAAAAGTTAAGATTAATACTGGTCAAATTGTTAATTGGAATCAATATTGATAAATAACTAATAGTTTGAATTATTAAAATACAATTTTTTAATATTAGAAAAATTAAAGTACATGAATAAGCTCATCTTTATATATTTCTTACACCAAAATACTAAATTTACTTTCCTATCTTCTACTCGAGAAACTCTATCTTCATACGTTATGCATCGGATAAGTTTAGGTTGAACGAGAGGATTTCTCTTATTTCTAATGGACATGATCGCCCAAGCTGAAGTTGAAGACAAGACAACATAAAAAAATACGGGCCCGTGATCATGAAAAATCTCAAGGGGTTCTAACGGAAGATTATTTTGTCGAACCCAAAATACAATGAAGGCACGTTTCAATTGAGATTTCGGATGTCGAAGGCATTTTTTTTAACAAATTGCTAGATGTATAGATTCAAAAGTGAGAAAACTAGTAATAACATGCATGCAATACTTGAAGTAAATAATCAAACATGTGGCCGACTTAAAAACGTGGGGCTTGACTTAAAAACGTGGGGCTTGACTCGTATCAACAGGTTACTTAGGAAATAATTATTCTAGGTAGTGTTTGATGTGAAGGAGTTAAATGAAAACGAATTTCATTGTGAGAGAATGAATGAATAACTATTTATTGGTTAATAAAATGAAGTTATGGATTATGTAAGAAATCTTATTCCTTTTAAATATTTCAAAATCATTCTTTCACTCCTCATTGTCATTTTTCATACCATTCCTTACTCCAACATTTGTTCCCACCACCACCACCAAAATCCACCACAACCGCCCCCCGCAACCAACCACCAACCACCACCACAATTACCACCGCCAACAATTGTCAATAGCATACGTACATCTTATGATATTGAGAAAATTATCAAAATGGTCATTTGGTTAATTACTTTTATAAAAATAATTATTGACCAGAGCATTATGAAATATAACCGTCGTATCGTCATGTAGTGATACCAGTGTATGATAATATAGCTCACTTAACCTTTACAAGAAAACTAATTTTTGTATTCCAGAGATACGTTGGCGATATAGCAACCATGTGGTTCGTCGGCTCAACTTTTTTAATATTCATGTGGGAAATACGCGGGCGATGCACAAATAAGTTCATATCCCACCTTTTGTATAAATTAAAATACGATTTTTGAATCAAAATATACAAAATATTTTTAATACATAAAAAAATTTATTATGAAAATATACATATGTAATACCATAAAACCCTTATCTCATTCATCATTCACCATTCAACACCTTCTTCATTTTTCACTCATACATCATGGATAAATAATAATATTATTCTCAATCGGTTGCAAAACCATCAAGTTCGATTTAAAAAAATAGAAGTGTGCACAGAATCAATTTGAATCTTCAACCTCTGGAGTCTAAACTCACAAAAATAAACCTGAAAACCCACCGTTACATGACGAAGAAAATATGCAAACATACCGACTATAAGTAGATGGACGATTTCAGATGATGAATCGGATAAAGGTCCACAAATGTTATCTAGTTTTATAATAAGAGGGTGCCATTTTTTGTTATTATGCTATCTTGTGAACACATCCTTAAAGCTTGACAAAAAAATTGAGGTACTTTATTAGGCTATCAACATAACGGTTACTTAACCCCATATGTATTTCTATACATTTTTTCTTTATTTATTTTTGAATTAATATACTTGTATTTTATTTATATTCTTTATAACATGTTGAGGATTGGATTTTAAGAAGTATGAATTGGATGCATAGACAACCTTACAAAGACGAATCGTTAAATATAAGTTGGACTATCTTACCCCACAATTTCGTGACTTCTTAACCGACTCGTGTAGCAAGTATGTTGTTTCCTTTCTTGATGAAAAGTTCAATCCCTATCCTTCGTTTTTAGATATTGATTATATATACTTTCACTTTTGTATTCGAAGTCAAGAATGGGTACTTGTCCATGTTGATTTGCGGACAATAAGTTTGGAGAACTTTTGTGGTGAAATAATCAATGTTGATAAATTCAATCAGTTGATTAACCGAAACTGATGAAGGTCTTGTGTATTTCGAAGCTTCATTTGTAAACCTTTGCTTCTGGAAAAAACTGGATGCCTAGAAAAAATATTAAATATAAAAATAAATGAAGATTATATTACATTCCTCAAGACTTGTTTCATAATAAAGAAATTTTTGCTTATATGTTAGTAGAACATCTTGTTACCGGTAAAACCGTTAAATTGTGTTGGAGATTTTAAGAAATCGTGTAAGTTGTGTAGAAGTTCATGGCCGATCAATTTTATTTTGACATGATTTACTTCGTCCATATTAGGTGTTGTAATATTATTTATGATCTTATTTTAAAATATTTCTATGATCTTATTATGAAATATTTATGTTTTTGTTATTAATTTTAATTGATGTTTGTTGTTAAATGAGGTGAAAGATAAAATTATGATTAAATATGTAGTTACAAATTAATATAACACTAATAATTATTAAGTCATACACAGATACATTACAATAATCAACAAACAAAAGTATATTTACAATGTTTAAATGCTTAGGTTTCATGCTATGTGATGTCATTTGTAAAAAATCATTCGTCATGTGACGTCGAGTTGTCGAGTTGACACACATCTTGAATGTTTACTTGAACGTCCAGTGGCTCGTTATACATAATTTTTTTCATTAGCTAGCAAACATTAACCACCGAGTCACATTCAGCTACACTAACGTTTGCATGTCATATTGTTGTCTCTTACATTATAAGTTGGCTTATCTTATTTCTTACTCGGTAGTTCCAATACGAAATTTTATCTAATAAGGTCAAATACTTTGACTCAAATTTAAGGACCACCGAATAAATTAAATGAGATGATGAATGCATTCATAGGTATCGTAGATCGATTGATCACGGTTTTAATTAAGTACATATGTACTTTCATAGACCTTATATTAGTCTGAATAAGTATCCAAACTCTATATTTGATGCACATAGAAAAATAAACACGAATGAAAATATAAATAATTAAATTGTATATCTAAATGTCAGTTTCAAACGCATTTGTATCATTAAAAACTTTAATACCAGAATTGCATCCCATATTGGAGGAAATAATTGTTCCGTCCCTTGCACGAACATTGTATCTATGAAACTACATCGTTAAAACTCTATAATGTCATCTTCTATTAATCGGTTATCCTATAAGAAATTTTAATTTTAATTTTTTTGTACCAACTAAATTTAGGGAAAACTACCAATCTACCATCACAAAAATGAAATTATTATTATTATTATTATAACCAATGAAATGCACACTTATAAATAATAAGTTACATATTCATCATAATAAAACACATCTATTATATCTATACAATAATATGAATAAACATCTATTGAGATGTATGTCTTCGTATTTTTGTCAGCACTAAGTATGCTTTTATACTTTTATGTCCACACTGAGCAGGATATCCATAGTTATTAAAATCATTTCCCTTAGCATTTGAAGATGAAGATTTATAACTTTTAAGTTAATTATTAGTATGATCGGGCAACGACTCGAGCAATGAACAAAAATTGCCTTCAGGAACTTTATACTCATACTCTTGTTTCGAAACATTATAAAATTTCTCAAAATGATCATTTAAATTATAATTTTCTTTTTTCATATCATAATATTGTTCAATAGCTTTTTCAATCACGGAGCTACTACCAACATCATCTTCCTCAGTAACATATAACGTAAAAAATTTGATTTGGATCATTTATAACGAGATTTATGAAAAATGAACAATCATCATCATTCAATATATCAATTGAATGAGCATAAATAGACATTTTATAACATAATTGTATACATTTTTCTAGGCCTGTAAATGAACCGAACGAACACGAACATCAACATGTTCGTGTTTGTTCATTTAGCTTTTACCAAACACGAACACAAACACATTATCGAACACGTTTTTTTATTCATGTTCGTTCATTAAGAAATTAAAATTTTCATGTTCGTTCATGTTTGTTCGTTAAGAAGCTAAATGAACAGTTCCTGAACATAAACGAATACAAATAAACAATAATAAACGAACATAAATGAACCATAATAAACAAACAAAACTAAACAAAAAAACCTTAAATGATCATTTTGGAATTTTTAGCAATGTTTTCAGAATCGGATCGGACGTTGAATCGGACGTCTTACTGGTTCACTGGTTGGACCTGTCGAACTGGTCAGACCGGATTTATGAACCGGACAAGTACTTAATTAACTTTAATTTTTTAAAGATAAAGATTTTAAAAATATGATAGTGATCTAAAAGTTTAAATAAAATACACACATTTAAGCTATATATATTCAAAACCATTTAATATTATTGGTTTAAACCAAAGAATAATATATGTATACATATTTGTATGTAAATATTAAAGTATTAATTTATTTTTTCAAAACATTAATTATTGATTATTGATAGTAAATATTAGACTTTTATGAAATATTCTTTTTCCAATACACTTTTCTTCTTCCCAATACACTTTCCTCCTGCTCAATACCATCTCCTCCACCACCTCCTCCACCACCTCCTCCACCACCTCCTCCACCACCTCCTCCACCACCTCCTCCACCATCTCCAATTCTCCATATCATCTTCACTATCTTCTCCTGTGCAAGAAAAAAACCCGTCATGTTTGCGTTCTCTACTGAAGTCTTCATCGAAACTTATAGCATCCCTCATGTTCGCTGTTGCAATATTCTACCATTGATGCAGTAGCTTCGGCATCCATTGGTGTAGCAGATCCGACATACTCCATTCAGATCTTTAACGTTTGTCTCTGATTTCAACTTTAGATCCGAGCCAACCAGGTCACCGAAACACGGTTCGACCCCCAAATCGCTTCCAACCGGCCGGTTCTCGAGATACAAAACGAACCATGATAGATCGGACCGGCGGCAACACCGAATCCCGGTCGGACCGGCCGGTCTGATCCGAGCATGAAAACATTGATTTTTAGGTCTATTAGTGGAAATTAAAATCTCTCTAAACTTATAAGTTTCTAGTAATTTAATATACTTATATTTCAAATGCTAACACATAATACCCTTTTATTAATATGTTAATATATATATATAAGTAAATGAACATATGAACAAACATAAACGAACATAAATGAATGAACATATATAAACGAACATAAACGAACGTTCATGAACGTAAAAGAACGAACAAAGCATGTGTTCATGTTTGTTCGTTTTATTAAACGAACACGAATTTTTTGTTCATATTCATTCATTTCCTAAATATACGAACATAAACGAACCTCTCGTCGAACAGTTCATGAACGTTCGGTTCATTTGCAGGCCTACATTTTTCAAAACCAAAGCTAGCAAAGAAAAGATTTTTCAATTCTTGAAATGTAATATTGACCAGTAAAAAAATAACATGTCTATTACATTTAACTTTTAGAGCTACATATTTTCGACTCCATTAACAAACTTTCATTTTCCACCGCAAGACATTCTTTTAGATAAAATAGCACTTTTAGAGAAAAATAGTTAGGAGTTGTGGAATAGTGTTCGCATGAAGATTAGAAGATTTCATAGAGAATATTTTTTTCAAAATTTTGTATATTAAATATAAGATATTTTTAATAATCAAGATATTCAGTAATTATGAAAAAACTATTCTTTATTTATGGGAAAATTTGAATTTTATTGAACTTTTTTAAGTGGGTGATATATGTTGTGTGGCGTATCGCTAGCCAGAGATACATAATGATAGATTTTTTAATGGGCGCTACATTATTGATGATGTTACAAAAGCGTTTTTTTTTTCTTTCTAAAATGGAGGATACCTACACATAATGTATCGCAAGATGGAGATACATAAATTTTTTTAATTTTGGGTGATAACATATGCATTAGTACGATAGGACACGCATTTGCATCGAGTGGGAGATATTTGAACACATGTCATTATGTGAGTATAAATGGATGAATGTTTTAAAAATCAATGCTATAATTGTAAATATATTTAGTCAAAGGACTATTTTAGTAATTTTCCCAATAATATTTCCCTCTTCAATTGTTCTACAAGGTACTTTTAGAACTTTAAAAAAAAACTCTTTTATTCAAAGACAGTTGGTGAAAATTTTCGGTGTTAATAAAACTCAGCCCAAAAAGCCTTTGAGCAAATGGCATCATTCTCATACAAATAAGCTGGTTATGTTAGGTTGGTTGATAAGCAACTATGTTTTATCTAATCTTTAACCAAAAAAAAGTACATAAAACAATAAATATGTTCATCCAAATAAGCATGATTTTGTATGTCTAAATAAACCCAACTAACCGGTTTATTTGGCTAAATTGAGATTACATATGTTCAAATATTCAAATCAGCAAAAAAAAAAAAAAAAGATATTCAATATCCAGTCGAACACCGAATAATAAATTCTCATACGGATAAAGACTTACAAGAATATCCAAATAACATTTATGATTGGTTTTTCCGGTTTTGGAGTCGATACCGATTTCAGATATTTGGTTTTTGGTTTTTTAGACAACCGTGGGTTTTGATATGAAGTCTGCATTCGGGTAGCCGATTACCATTGGATTTGGGCTTTGGATAATAGCTAAGTTTCGCTGTGAGATCTAAGAGCGTTTAAAAATATCCAAATATGAAGTATCCAAAAAATTGGATATCCGAAATTTGAGTTTGTATTCAGATATTGATTTTGAAAATGTATGGATATTCGGATATCCGATTATCCGAAACCTTATAGATGTATTTTGTTAAAGTGTTAAACGTTTTTTTGTTGGGATTTATCAATGTATGTTGGGACTTTGTCAATATGTGCTGGTTTTATATGATTCTTCTAATAGTAATGTCTAATTGTTGAAAAAAAAAGAAATTCGGATATGTGAATCACCATCTGTATTTGTATCCGAAGATAATTCGGATGTCAGGATTTTTTAATACAGATACGGATAGCAATCTCTACTATCTAAAAATTTTGGATATGCGAAATTCGGAGCTCGGACTTTGAACAGCCTTAGTTATATCCACCCAAACTTTAAACGATAACTATTTGGCAAATGGGTGGGGAGTTGGATGTAGCGGTAATTAGGTAGGAGTTAGAGTGGTGTGCTCACCCCAACCAAAAGATTGTGGGTTCGAGTCTTGGTGAAGACAACTTGTAGATTATCTAGGTGTTGCCATTCTATCCTAGTTAATCCAGGAGTTGCCCGTCAAAAAAAAAACTATTTGGCAAATCAATCTTCTTCCTTTGTATATGAACACGAGCCCATGGATAGTATCCCTTCTTTATAAAACTTTGGCAAAGAGAGACACTAGTATACTTTCTTATCTCTGCTCTTGTTGTGTATTTTTTAAACCAAAATCTGTTTTGTTTTTGGCCCACAATGACGCTGAAGTATAAACTTTTAAAGGGATTTGAGTTACAAATTGATAACCCCTCACCCAATTTTCAAACGTGGTGTTTCACTAGCTTTGATAGCTTGATTTAGCTTTAAATATTTAGTCGTTGATGGTTAAGTTGTGTTTGAAATTAGTTGTATATCGGTTTGGGTTTTTTAAAAGCCAATAGGTTATTTTTAGATTGGTTTTTTAGTTAAGTTTAGACCTTAATGGATTTATTTACATACATAAGATCCTATTTTTAAGGTGTATGTTTACTTGTCACACATGACCTCTGAAATGTACGAGACGGACCTTACCAAGAACCAGTAGTGTTGTAATTTCATTTGCGAACTAATGTATTAACACAAATGAACCGAATAATTTTTTAAGTAAATCACACAAAATCATAAAAACACCGGTGAAAGCATCAATGCTTGCCTACTCCCTTTGTTCGCTAATCGAATTTAAGATCAAGTAGGCTAGTTGAATAGGTGAACCATCAATCAAGCTGATCGCATGGTTTTAAGTGTTTTTTTTCACTATTTAAATCAATGAGTTTGTATCATGTTTAGTTAACTTTTTTTGGAATATCAAACTTGTTTTACTCGTGAATTGAACCAATGACATTTAAATTTTAGGTACCTCAAAAGGCTTTCATTGCCGAACTACCTCTACCACTTTTTTTGAACGGTAAATGTACGACTCTGCTTCATAGGATAAGTGTTATCTTAATCGAGCCCACCTATCTATTTTCCAACCTGGACCGCACCCCCAACCTCCTCAGAAGGAAAACTATTGCTGAGAAAACCCCCCGGTTTAACTCAAAGCATTTTACTCAGGGTGAGACTTGAACCCATGACCTCCCCTTATTTACATATCATGAGTACCTCACCTTAAACAAGTTAAACTAAGAATCATTGGTAAACCGTTTGTTATTTATGGTGTTAAAATTGGGGTCCAGAAAGACGATTATAAATCATTATGATTGCACCTATGTGGGCTTAGAAGGTGTATGTCAGTCTCGAGATGCACATCCGAACCGGTTTCAGGACCCGACCCGACAACCCGACCCGGAACCGAACCGGTTTGGAACCGGTATTACCCCAAACCGGTTCCAACCCGAAAAAACTCACCGGTTCGGGACCGGTTTTGCAATTTCTCACCCAAACCGGTTTGGAACCGGTTTTGATCCAACCCGGTTTTGGAACCGGTCCAAAAAAAACGGTTCCAAACCGGTTTTTACCGTTAAAAAATGTTTTTTTAAACGGCTATATGACCGTTGGGGGGGTGTTTTGTGACCTTTTTTCAAGTTTTTATGACCATTTTGCACTTATATGATAGTATAAATAGGTAGTGGGTGTAATGATTTAGTCACAACACTCAAAAGCTCAAAAACGTGCTCAAAAACGCTCCTAGCTCTCAACTTTCTATTCTCTCAATCTCTTGAATTTTATATAATGGCTTCTGAATCTTCTGTTCCAACCGGTGGATGCTCAAGTGTCGCTACCGTTGTTAGAATTCTTTTAACAACGAGAAACCAAGAGATTTGGTGTAATTTCGACTTATGCGAAATGTCGAATGGTCAACATAAAGCTCGATGCAAAGCTTGTGGTTCGTTTTTCAAGTCGGATTCAAACTCGACTTTGAGAAATCATATGACCAAATGGTGCAAGTCTTTGAAAAGTACACCGAGTCAAGGGCAAACATCAATCGGAAACGATGGTGGTTTATGGAACTTCAACGTAGATATGGTTCGAGATAGAATGACAAAGTTTGTAATTCAAGAAGGATTATCGTTCGATCACTTCGACAACCCTCGGTTAACAAAATTGATTCAAGAAACTCTTCAACCACGCTACACTCACGTAAGTCGCACCACTCTTAGACGTGATTGTTTAAATCTTTGGAAACAAGCAAAAAATGATTTAAAGGTTTTATTTGAAAATTTACAAACCGGTGTGAACTTAACTACCGACGTTTGGTCCGCCCCACACGGTTTATCGGAATCGTGTCACACCCCGACCGACGGCGGAATCATCGGAGCGGACGAGGGAATGATTGATTGTTCATAACACATGATTGTCTAATAGTGGAAATAATATTAATATCAGATTACAGGATAGCATGAATTTAACAGATGCAAATACAACAGTTAAAGTCACAAATAGTAATTGTCTTTTGTTTTGACTAAGTCCGGGTCTTATATGAGCATGTAGAAGTCCACTAACTTGCTTAACCTGAAATCATGTGAGAAAATAAAGTCAGCTAACGAATTAGCTGGTGAGTAATCACAGTTTTGAGTATACATATAGATTGATTGATTGATTGAGAATAATCCAATTCACAAGGTAACGTTAAGACTTATATTGCAATAGTAAAGCGTATAGATAAACCGACACAATAACAACCCCTTGACTTGACACTTGCATATAATAGACTCCACACATACACCATAGATTGACTCCTGCCTCTGGCACAATCACCACTCGTAAGCCATATGGGGTGGGTTATCCAAACCAGTAGATCTACCATTGATACCAGGATTGATTGATTGAATTAGGGTTTTACTATCGTCCAGTTTATCATAGTATGTTCACATAGTTGCAAGTAATAACATAACCTGTCTTGAATTGAATTTAGAATGAAACAACAATAGAATATCATGATTGAATATATTGTATCACATGATTTCCCCCAAATAAGAAATGATATAAAAAGGGGATATGAATACTCACTTGATTGATGAGATTAGAATCTGGATGTGATAGATTAGACACCAACGATTTCCTTATGATTAACCTAAGGAACGGTGCCTCGAATTAGAATAATAGTGATTTGAGAATTTAGGATTTCCATTGGGTTTTGAATGAAATAATTTATTTAATTTGAATGTCTTGAAATAAATAAACGAATTTGCTGAAAGTGATTATGTCTAGAATTTAATAGAAATTTATACATATAAGTTATACATATATACAATTTATTAATAAATTGTATATGTATAATTATATACCTAATTATATATAATTATGTAATTATATATAATTATATGTATAATTATATACATAATTATATGTATATAATAAATTTATACATAAGTAAGCATAACTATATATTGTATGTTAATTATATACATAAGTTATAAATTGTATATGATTATGTAAAATTATATACATGTAATTTATTCAAATAAAAGTTGTTTCGATAATTGGATAATATATACCTATGTATATATATTGGATTCAATTTATTTATTGTATAATTATATATTATACACTAATTATAAATTGGTAGAAAATATAATTAGTTATTTTATTTATTTAAAACAAATAAAAATAAATAAATAAAATATTAAAATAAATTTCAGAAAGTAATTGAGTGGTTTTAAAAAATTTTAATGTTTATAAAAATATTTTTATGATTTTTAGAATTTTTTTCTGAATTTTTAAAGCTTAAAAAGAAGGTTTTTAAAAATTGTGTAGCTGGCCCGGTTCGAACCCGGTACCAACTGTTTATAGTGTGAGCGCAGAACCGGTGGAACAAAGGCCTAAGCCGCGGTAAATCTCAGCTTTTAATTGTTTTAAGCTCAAATCCCATTAAACCCCAATTTTCCATTCGAGCCCTAGGTTCGAATCCCATCCAATTGAACTCGAATTCGTTTTCGATAGTGTCTGCGATCATAGGGCTTTTGACCCTCATGTAAAACCAAGTGTGTGTGTGTGTGTGTCGAATTACCTATATGGTGCCGATTTGATGTGGAACTCGTCAAGAACAGGTCCGCGGTCACTGTGTGATCGATTGATGCTCAAACTACGATTATAATCAAATTAATCTCGATGTAAGCTTCGAATGATGATGGGGACTAAAAGCCCCATATCAAATTTAGTTAAAACTAATCGGAGATGGGATTTTTAAGGTGTTGCAGGTCGACGATCGGGAGGTAGTTCGAAGGGGTGTTTTTGATTGTTTTGGAATGAAATCGAACTCAGAGGAAGATTATAAATGCTCAAAAGTTTGATAGTGCGTATTTAATTTTGATTATCTTCGAGTTTTCGTGTGATTTTGAGGTGTAAAGTTGCCGACAACCATAGTGCGATCGGGAAGAAGGTGGGTTGATGATGGGTGGTGGGGTTGGCTGTGATTTTAAAAAAATTACAGAAATGGTCCCTGTGGTTTGGATTGTTTGTCAACTGAAACATAAGGTTTTTATTCAGTTTCACAAATTATAATTTAACCCTTGATGTTTGAAAGGTTATTATTTTATGTGGAAAGGTTATCATTTTATGTATAAATATTAGTTATAGGTTTTAATATAATTAAACTTATTTTTTCATTATTATTCTTATTATTATTATTATTAACATTATTATTATTAATATTATTTGTATTATTATTATTATTATAATTATTGTGATTATTGGAATTAAAAATCAACGTATTGTACAAAATTATTTTTTTTATTTAGCGCAAATACGCGATGTTACAGTCTCCCCTGCTTTAGGAAATTTCGTCCCGAAATTTGTTCACGAGGAGGCTGAAATAAAAAGATGAGGATACTGGGATTTCATTTGGTTCTCACATTCCCAGGTGAACTCTGGGCCACGTTTAGATTCCCAGCGGACTTTGACAATAGGTATCCGACTGCGTTTGTTTTGTTTGACTTCCCAATCCATAATTTCCACAGGTTTCTCAATATGGTGCATAGATTCATCAATCTGAACTTCATCGAGTAGAATGTGGAGATTTTCATCGGCAAGACATTTCTTGAGGTTTGAAACATGAAACGTTGGATGTATATTGCTGAGTTCTTGGGGTAGTTCAAGCTTGTAGGCCATTTTCCCAATTCGCTCGAGCACTTTGAATGAACCCACATAACGAGGTGCTAGCTTCCCTTTCTTTCCAAATCGAATCACTCCCTTCCCAGGTGATACCTTAAGAAGTACGAGATCACCGACATTGTATTCCATGGGTTTACGTCTTTTGTCAGTATAATGCTTTTAACGATTTCTAGCAGCGACCAAGTTATCACGGATCTTATGAATTTTGTCGGTTGTTTCTTGTATCAATTCCGGACCAGTAATCTATGATTCACCAACTTCAGACCATACAAGGCCTCAAATGGTGCCATCTGTTGGTCTGGTAACTGTTATTGTAAGAGAATTCAATCAACGGAAGATGAGAATCCCACGATCCACTGAAATCAATGACACAAGCCCGGAGCATATCCTCGAGGGTTTGTATCGTTCTTTCAGTCTGACCGTCGATTTGTGGATGATAGGCTGTGCTAAGATTCAGTTGAGTTTTGAGAACGGATTGGAGACTTTTCCAGAAACGAGAGATGAAGCGACCATCGCGATTAGAGATAATATCTTTACTTGACAAAGGATTGGTTAGGAAGACTACCATCACGTAAACAGGTTTTGATGATAACTCACAATGAAAGTCGATAGATAAGGAATAAATGGTTTTGATGTAGCTAGATCGAGTTAAAACATGAGAATAAAGGAAAAGAAATCGATTTAAGAATTTAAATATTCCAAGCTTGGAATCAAAATCAGCTTAAAGTGATCGGGTCTCTTTTCAAGTTCAGAGATCATGCTTTGGCTTAATAGGTCGAATCACCATCATTGATTCACCCTTCAAGTTACTACATGCGTCTCGTCACTTGATTACAACCATGGTAAGTTGATGATCAAGAAATGAGAATAGTCATCAAGGTATGGTTTTCACCCCTAACTTGATGGTGTACTCTCAAGGTATGACTACTAACCTTCCAATTAAAAAGGTCGATCCCAACTCATTGTTGAGGATCCATAGAAATAAGACGAGATAACTCACCATTAAGGTAAGGGAAATCACTCCTATCTTAACGATGAATTTTTTACAAAAACAAAATATAACAAGATAAACTTCTTCATCAAAATTCAGTAGTCACTCCTACTTTGATGAGGTCGTTTCATTTAAGAAAATACAATCCATAAGAATGATATTATCATCAAGGTATGAATTTCACGCGTATCTTGATGATTGAGCTTCAATAAAACAATCGAAGATTGACATTTGTCACCAAAGTACGGGTTTCAATCCTATTTTGGTGAGATCATGTCATTTGTGAAATGTAAATTCCAAAGAGAATAATTGAAGTTAGTCTTCGAGATAAGGAAATCACCCTAATCCAAAGGATAAAATTTCATAAAACACATCATTGGAAACCATTTATTGAAATGAATAAAGATTCATCACCAAAGTAAGGGAATCACCCCTGTTTTGATGAGTTAGAATCATTTAGGACACCCGTATCTCCCACGGTGCATGCGGTTCAAAGTTCGACTTAACAACGAAAGGAAAAATATCTCAATTAGAAATTTAGAAATTTTCAAATTACAACAATGTAACAAAAGGAAATCACGATTACAAATCTTGAATTAATTTAGGAAGACGAAATCAAGGACAAGAATTATTCAACACCACATCATTGGTGGCTTGAGCTTGTTGAGCATTAATGTTGAAAGCACGTCCTTGAGTCGTAGAAATCGGGATGACAAGTTGAGGGCATCGATTGCAAAAATGGTTCGGATCACCACATTGATAGCATGCACGACCCTGGGTAATTGTAGGAGGATGTTGGTGGATTGGTGCATTAGTTGGTGCTTTTGCAGCACTCTTGCACACGTTGAATGTATGACCCAAACGACCACAGTTTGTGCATTGACGACACTGAATGTTAGCGGGATGGTGATAATTGTAGTTGTTACACTGCGGATAGGGTCCAGCGTATGGCTTTTTCATTAGCGGTTGGTTGTTTACCGCTGGTTGACGAGTTAGAGGGACTTGATTAATTGGCACAGCAGGGGTAATTACAGCAAAGTTTTGAGAGTTAGCCTTCCTCTTCTTGTTCTTGGAAAGCTCGGGTTGGTCGGTTTTGACGGTTTCGTTAGGAAATTTATCGGTATTTTTCTTCGACCCTTTTCTGGTCAAAGAACCAGCTTTCACATGATTATCGGTTAACTGTGCAGCCAGCCTAATAGCATCTTCTAGTGTCGAAGGATTCCTTCCTAGCACCGTATCCTGAATCTACATGGGTAGTCCACCAATGTATTTCTCGATGGCTCGGGAGGTAGGGGTAGCAAGGTGCGGTACCAAAAGGCTTAGTTCGTGGAATCGGTTAGTGTATGCGAGGTTCTCGCCACTGTCTTGGGTTAACTCCCAGAACTCAGCTTCCAGTTTACGGACTTCGTTTCTTGGGCATAACTCTTTAGTCATGAGCTCTTTAACTTCAGCCCATGTTAATGCTAGAGCAGTTTCAGTTCCACGGGTTCGTTTCTCCCCGTTCCACCAAGTAAGTGCGCGTTTCTGGAGAACACTTGTGGCATACCGGACTTTCAGATTTTCAGGGCATTCGCTGTTTAGGAAAGTGTTCTCGATGCTTTCGAACCACTGTAGTAATCCGGTAGCACCTTCAGTTCCACTGAACTTAGTGGGGTTGCAAGAACTGAAATGTTTATAAGTACAAGTTTGCGGAGGGTTTGGTGCGGTTGGGTTTTGAACAGTATTGTTGCCTTGGTTCAAATGGGTAAGTAGAGTTGGGATGACCGCAGTAACTTCACGTGCTACAATAGCAGCAATCTTACGGCCAGAGTTTCTAGACCGTGAACGGATTTGACGAGAAGACATTCTAGAATATCATTAAGGTATTTTTATGAGAATTGGATAATAGGAGTTATACCACATGAAAACCCCATATCAAATTTAGTTAAAACTAATCGGAGATGGGATTTTTAAGGTGTTGCAGGTCGACGATCGGGAGGTAGTTCGAAGGGGTGTTTTTGATTGTTTTGGAATGAAATCGAACTCAGAGGAAGATTATAAATGTTCAAAAGTTTGATAGTACGTATTTAATTTTGATTATCTTCGAGTTTTCGTGTGATTTTGAGGTGTAAAGTTGCCGACAACCATAGTGCGATCGGGAAGAAGGTGGGTTGATGATGGGTGGTGGGGTTGGCTGTGATTTTAAAAAAATTACAGAAATGGTCCCTGTGGTTTGGATTGTTTGTCAACTGAAACATAAGGTTTTTATTCAGTTTCACAAATTACAATTTAACCCTTGATGTTTGAAAGGTTATTATTTTATGTGGAAAGGTTATCATTTTATGTATAAATATTAGTTATATGTTTTAATATAATTAAACTTATTTTTTCATTATTATTCTTATTATTATTATTATTAACATTATTATTATTAATATTATTTGTATTATTATTATTATAATTATTGTGATTATTGGAATTAAAAATCAACGTATTGTACAAAATTTTTTTTTTATTTAGCGCAAATACGCGATGTTACAAATCGTACCTTTGCGTCACTGCCTTTTGGATAGATCCAAGTTCGTGGCAAATGATGAAACGTACGATTGCGTTTAAATTATTTGGATATCTGCATACCGGTGATAATCTATTTTAAATTTTAGACTATGTAATCAAAACATATAAATTAGAAAACCAAATTTTTTTAATGTCATTTGATAACGCCTCGAACGACATATCCGCCGTTAATAAATTAAAAATAAAATATAAACCGGTTTGTGACGGTGTATTTTTTCATTCAAGATGTGTTGCACATATTATTAATTTAGTTGTGCAAGATAGTCTTGGCGTTTCTGAAGTTGAAGATTTTAAAACGTCTTTTAAAAATATGTTACGTGACGTTTTTAAAACTAGTAAAAAAAGATATGTTAATTATAGAAAAATGTGTCACGATACGAATTCCATTTGTTTAGGACCAAATTGGGATGTCCCGACTAGATGGAATTCTACTTGAAAAATGTTTAATAGTGCTTTGCGTGAAAAAGAAACGCTTCATGTTTTCCACGATGGTCTTGCGATGTGGGGTCGGGTTGTTCCGTTTCCGTTAGAGGGTTGGGAATATATTCAAGAAATAACTCATTTTTTAGAGCTTTTTAAAAACGCAACTACAAAATTATCGGGGATTTATTATCCGATAAGTTGTCTAACACTTCATCAAATTTATTTAATAACCCATAAATTAAGTGAATATGAAGAAAGAAACGAAATGTTTTCAGCAATGGTGGCGCCGATGAAAGAAAAATTTAAAAAATATTTCATTGAACTACCCCCTATTTTTACGTGTTCCGCCGCACTAGACCCGTGTTTAAATGCTTCGAGGGTAAAAACTTTAATAGATGAAATAACTTATGATTTAGATTTACATGACAAAGATCCATTTTTTAATGTTAATGCAAAACAAACATTTAATGAAATTTTTAACAAATTGTTTAATGTTTATGTTGAAAAATATGGTGCAACATCAAACATCCACCGACCATCGAACGTGGAATCGAGTTCGTCGAGCTCAAGTAGAGACCCGATGATTAGTTTATATAATACTTTGATAAATGAAAACAGTAAACGTCAGAGGGGTAACGCCCCAAGTAGCGAACTCGGGAGGTATATGGAACCGATTTTTTAGCTACTATGACTCCCGATGAATTCTTGAAGTTTGATATTCTGACATGGTGAAAAGGAAAGGAATCATAATTTCCGGTCCTAGCCGCCATGGCACGTGATTACCTAACCGTCCAAGCTTCCACGATAGCTTCGGAGTCTGCATTTTCTGTAGGTGGCAGGGTTTTATCGATAAGAAGAACAAGGCTAACTCCAACATTGCTAGAGATGCGTATTTGTTTAAAAGACCACTTAGATGCGAGCGAACGAAGACAAGATAAATCAAACCTTGAAGAAGAAACACCAATTGAAGAAGAAATACACGAACAAGAGGTACAAACCGGACGATCCTCACCGCTCTCCGATGAAGAACTCGCTTATGATTTGTCTCAACGTATTGGCACACAAACTAACGAAGACGATTAAATTAGAAAAACTTGTATTCGTAATATGGATATTTTGTTTTCTTTGGTTTAATTTTAATGTAATTTTTATTGTTTATTTTTCGTAATGAATTAATTGTTTACTTTTATGAATTAATGTAATTTTTATTATTTTCTTTAGAAAAACTCACTTATGAATTATGTAATTTTTATTCGTATTATGAATTTTATTGTTTACTTTACTATTGTGTTTAATTAATCTACTCTAATATTTTTTAATTAATCAAAATTTGTAATTAATTTGTATATAATTTAAATAGTATTTAAAAAAATTTTAATAACCGGTTTTTCCAAACCGGTTCTTATACCCGACCCGGTTCGGTTCCAACCCGGACCGGTTCCAACCGGGTTGGGTTTTCCGGGCTTGAAAACCGGTTCCGACCCGAACCGGTTCTTGGTAAAAAACCGGGCCCGATAGCGTTGACCCAACCCGAACCGGTTCCAATCCGAACCCAGTTAAAAAAAACCGGTTTGTGCACCTCTAATGGCACTATGTCTTGATGACTAGGCCCATTAGCCTATTTTCAAGTCTTTTTCCTGCTCATTAGCTCATATAACAATCCTAACTGTTTATCGGGCTTTATCCTTAGAGGTTAGAATTCAAGGGACAGTTACAATATCTTTATAATTATAAGTATTTTCTAAAATCATATAGAGGATGTAACATATTATGCATTGAAATTTTATATTTTTGAAAAAAGTTTTTAATGAAAAATATATGTATTTCCCTAAAAATCAAAACATGGCCAAATTTCAATTTTGACTTAAAGATGGGACTAGTTTCACTAAAAAAAATATTAGATCAATGATTCGATGATGATGTTCTTGACAACCAATGTCCGTCTCATTGTTCTCGTATGTTTCAGTTTCTTCCCCACTACCTAGAAAAAGAAAGAAAAGAGACTATCGCCATCGCCTTGATACTTAGACATCCAACTTGTAATCTCAACCACACAATTACAAGATCAAAGCTCTATCGATATATCCCCATAGCTAAGTGGAGCATGCATAAAGGAGTGATGTGCTTCTTCTGCATATACTTTTCCGACACAACTTATTCTATCATTTCCCCTTGTGTAGTCCCGTCCTACATTTAAAATAAAAGACTTGCCCGTAAAGTAAATAATTTCACTTTTGTCCTCGATGATCAGTCGAGGCATGCCTCAACCCATCGAAATCAGGGCCGCATGATTTTGGATATCTGACTCCTACGCACGCACCATACAATCCAATTTAGGTCAAAATTAGTTACACTCTATAGACTTTTTCTAAAAGGACTTTGTATTAGAGCAAGCTCACAAGTCAAAATCAACTTGTTAATTATACAAGATAACTCGACACATCTCAAAAGTTATACAGTCTAATTTCAATCGACTTTTTCTTTTAAACATCATAAAAATTTTAAAAAGAAAAAAGTTTTGAGCCACTATTTAAACACGACCATAAACCAGGGGGTCAAATCAAACAATAAACTAAAACCCACCAATCCAACGGCTCAGATTAATAACAATCACGATGAACGACACCTTAGGTCAACACCAGATCCCCTACGCTCACACACATTCTATTCCCCCTCACAAAGAGCAAAAATCCTGTGCTCCTCATCCACCGTAAACCGATGCACCCCCAAACCCTAATTTTCTTCTAACTTCGCCGTCGCCGGACGTTCTCCGGCGGCGATGGATCTCAACCGGACCTTCAGTTAACCACACAGATCACAACTCTCCGGTGTACGGTAAAAGTCAACTGAATCAAACTTTTATTCGATTTAATGCACTTGAGTTCCGATTAGGGTTTGAAAATTGACTGCTGATTATTTTCCGACCGATTGCAGAGATAATTTCTACTTGTTCATCGCTTGTTGATGAATATTCATTAACATAATGGTATGTATTTCTATCGTGTGTGTTTTTAATGTTCAATTTGCTCTGCGCTTATGTGTGTGAACATGTATGTATATGCATTTAGGTCTTTGAACTTTGAATTTTGATTATTGTGTTATTAGCAGTTCATCTAAACTTATGTACTTTATATGACAAATCATAGAAGAAACATTAATAATACTGTATGAGCATTTGGACACCGTAATTGATTTTCCAATTGGTTAAACAAACTGGTGAAACAAGGTTTTACATAATTAGAGATTCATACTCTGTTATTTGATTGATAAATGCTAATTGTAAGTTTTTTTGTTATGATTTGCATGATGAAGCAGTCTTTCCATGATAAGGGATTTTGGATGGGGAAAGGGGACGGAGACGCGTTATTTGGTAACTCGTCGAGAGTTGAGTCGAAGCGCGATCACCAATGGTTTGCTGATGCGACTGAAACCGAGTTGTTCCCTAACAAAAGGCAAGCTATAGAGTCTCCAAATAGCAAATCAGTTTCGGGAATTCCAACGTGTCATCTATCTTGGGACAATGTCTCCGCCTTCCAGTCACCTCCAAATCAGTTTATTGACCGATTGTTAGGGTCCCCTGTTGGGATGGATAACGGGCAAGTGAGTAAAAAGATGGGGCATGATCACAATGGGATTGGGTCTTTAGTTGGTTTATCAATGTCTTATGGTATTGAAGACCCTGAGGTTAGTGTGAACTATGGTGGGATTAGAAAAGTTAAAGTTAACCAGGTTAAGGACGCTGATAATGGTATGAGTGCATCAAACGAGACAAATTTCATAACAATCGGGCCTAACTATGGGAATGAAGATGCTAATGTAACTTTAATGGGTCATTCGTATAGTGGGTTTGACCCTGGTCATAGATCAATGGGTCCTGCATCAGGCAAAGACGAAGAAAATCACATATCAATTGCCAATAGCATATCTTTTGGTAGTTTTCAGGATGAATCTGAGATTGAAACGTTGACTAGGCCAACGAATGGTTATTATCACAAAGATATGAACAATTATGGATTATCATTTGATCAGTCTACAGTTAATACATTGCAGCCGCCTGGAATTAAGGAATTGGACACGGCTAATGTGATTGCGGTTAGAAATACAAATCATGGGGTCAAATCAAAGAGCAAATTGGAACCAAAACCGGTTAAAAAGGAAGCCCCTAATAGCTTCCCTTCAAATGTTAGAAGTTTGATGGCTACTGGTATATTAGATGGAGTTCCTGTCAAGTATATTTCAATCTCTAGGGAGGTAAACATCTTTGCATTGTATTTTAAGTGATTAATAATTATGAATAATCTTACCTGATTTTTATTGCAAAGAAAGTAGTGGTGGCAATTATTTATTTAGTTGGAAATGGATTGCTTTGGGTTATATTTTTTATATAACGGGTCAAATAGGAATTTTTTTTTTTTTAAAAGAAAGCTGGTTAAAAATGAAATGGGTCAAACGGGTTGAAACTTGAAATTGACTTGAATTGTATCTAAATGCTTTTGACCTCTTAAACCTTTTTATTTGAAGTAGTAAAGCTAATATCTTAATAATATTGTTACAAAAAAAACGTTGCTGGATCAACCCAAACTGACACCCTATTAAAAAATTAGTCATTCTAACCGAGTAACCGTATCCTGTTTGACCAGTTGCCCAATCCAACCATTTTGCCACCTAAAAAACAAACCATTGACTTTCAACAATACAGGCTGGACAAAACAAGCCTGGTAAGATGGTGTTGGTAACAGAATGTAGCATCACTTGTGCATTTTCACTAGAAAAATGGTGTTCTTGTAACAAAATATGGCATTTAAAAGTTCATTTATAACCTGTCTATCTTTTACTAACGTGTGATGGTTTTTTCCACATTAATAGGAGCTCAAAGGAATTATAAAAGGTTCTGGCTACATGTGTGGCTGCCAATCATGTAATTACACTAAGGTAAGCTTCAGTCTCTTGTGTAGTTTGATACATTGTTGGTGTCAAACATTGTTCGGGAGCTTTTGTGTAAAATGGTTTCTACACTTGACTAGAGGTGGCAAAACGGGCGGGTTGGGTGACCGGTCAATACGTCTCGCTTTTAACTGCTCTGACAGCTTATCCATTTTTGAGTACTTCAAATCATTTATTCGCTCAATATTATTATAAAAGATATATTAATTATTACAAAAAGGATCCAACTTTTTTTAAATTATAGGGTTCTTGCATTTGAATACACTTATTTTTTTCACCGACTGGTAATGAAATATTTTTAACTAAATTCTGATTTTGTCTGGTTAGGCACTGAATGCTTATGAGTTTGAACGCCATGCTGGTTGCAAAACGAAGCACCCAAATAATCACATATATTTTGAGAGTGGGAAAACAATATATCAAATAGTTCAAGAGTTGAGAAGCACGCCCGAGAGTTTACTATTTGATGCAATTCAGACTATAACAGGTTCCCCGATCAATCAGAAAGCATTTCGCAGCTGGAAAGGTAACTTTAGTTTTTCATCAAAGTGAAGATTAAGATTAAAGTTTGATGTTATTTATGTTTGATTTTTCAATCTCTCTCTCCAGAGTCATTCCAAGCAGCTACTCGTGAACTTCAACGGATTTATGGGAAGGATGAACTGAATATGTAGTAATAGTTGTTATTAGGTTTCAGTTTGTTTAACATGTAAGAAAATGGTGGGTTTTTAGACGTGAACTTTGATAAGAATATGTACATGGTTTTGTGTATAGATTTTTTTATAAAATAGTGATTGGGTGAGGTATCAAAATGTTATAATAAATTGTTACTTTATATAAACACAAAATATACCAACAGAAAAAGTGTTCATGTCCTGAGTTTAAAGTAGATGCAAAACAAAAGAATAAAACCTAAAATGTTTTCACATAAACAAAGTTTCAAAAGAATCACAAATAAGTCGACCAAACAAGCATCATCATACCATCACTGGCTCCCCTCTGAATCATGCAGTGGCTGTTTTAAGAACCACAGCAAGTTGATTTCTGGGCAGCTTGACCATTTGCGCCTCCAGCTTCAGGTTGATTAATCTTAATTGTCGATGGCTGTCAAGAACACAACATAAATATCTGGAATAAGATCGTTGTGAAACAAAATGATTTTTTGTTCTTTTTTCTGGAAAGATATTTGGTCCTAAATACCTCGGTCTTGGTGTCGGTGTCCGCAAGTCTTTGCTTGATATCTGTTGCTATTGAAAAGAAAACTTGCTCTACATTTAGGTTTGTTTTGGCACTCTGGAGACAAAGGTAATTTTCATAGTGAAAACATGTAAGCATAACTGCATAATACAATCAGAACATATGAATGAATGATTTACTTACAGTTTCAAAAAATTTAATGCCATACTCATCAGCTAGTGCCTGGCCCTTTGAGGTAGGAACAGCCTATAAAACATCACAAGAGTCCAAATTTATCACTTTTTAAGTGCAGTAATCAGTGGAGGTTCTAAATTTTCTTCTTACGAATGTCACCATATTTCGATCTTCAGATATTCAATTAATAATTATTAATTGATGGGTCAATTCACATTAGAATCAAGATATACAAACAATGGCAAATAGATAAATTAAATCATTTGGTTTGCAATTGTTTCTAGAAGAAAAATTGCAGAATGCCAATTAGGAAAATGAATATGAAATTGAAAAACTAAAGGAGGCAGAGGTTGATTTGATTGTCGGAATAAATTTTTCATTCAGTATCAATGTATTTTGAGAAAGTATCAAATGCAGATGAAGAATTTAAGCGTGCAAGGAAAAATCAAGAATTCTTGATGAAATGGAAATAAAAGCAGAAATTCATATTTGAAGGAGACGCTTCCACGTAGCATACATGAGCCAGTAACCACACGACTAAGGGTGCTAATTGTCTAATTAATTGTGACAGCCATGTTTCTTACATCATCGTTTGAATATATATGGCGTTACTGAAACGTTGGATCCAAATATAACACAAAATTTAATTTGTACTGGTGTCACGTGATACCAGTCCTCCCTTCTTAAGTCCACCCATGGTGGTAATCTCGGGAACTTTAATAAGATAAATAAAAAGCATAACAAATGAAAATTTAACATACCCTCGTGCTTTCATCCATATCAGCCTTATTGCCAACAAGGATCTTGTTGACATTATCAGAAGCATGCTGTTCAATGTTGCGAATCCAGTTTCTTATGTCTGTCAATAAAGGGACGGTACGGTAAATGATAATGGATTAGTTAATTAAACATAAAGCTGGACATAAAGGAGAACTAATAAGCTAAGATTTAAAAAACAAGGAAGAAATTCATACTGTTGAAAGATGATTCGTCTGTAACATCGTACACCAACAAAATTCCCATAGCTCCTCTATAATAAGCTGGAGTTTTTGGAGGGAAAATGATTATGTAAATTACATATCAATCTATATGAAAAACTATAAAAGTAGGTAAAGAAAAGGTGAGCAGTCACTGTCTAATCTAGATACTGTGAAGCATACATTATACCGGTATTTCATGCAAATTTTAGCTGCTGTTGTTTTAAAATTGAGCAAGGACCACTAAGTATTTAATCAATTAATCCGTGTTAACTGTTAAGTAATTATTGATATTGCAATTAATCTCACGGGCACATCATTCTTGTATTCTTAAATCTAGGGGGCTAAAACTATGAGAGGTGAATACATCTTTTACCTTAACAAAACTAAAGTCAATATGCCTACATCTTTTTTTCTAAGATCAAATAGATATTGGTTAAGTGAACCCAATTGAAAGTTTGATTTTAGTTGATCTTGTCATCATTTTAATTAATTTTAATATATACCTCTTATATTATGAGGTATTTTATAAGAATTATTACTATTTAGTTAACATTGATAAAAATATATACCACTTACATTATGAGGTATTTAACAAAAATCCTACTAACTAATTAACATAGAAGAGTGAATTAAGTATGAATATTATGTGGAACATGTATAACAAAAAGTATTTTCTTTTCTTTTGACAGCATACATCACTTAAACGATCTCTTCAATACCTCCCAATAGTGACATAAAACTGCGGTTCAACTTTGTTTTCAAAGAAAATAACACATTGTTAAAACATAAGCTATATTTTCTTATAACTCTACTTTTTAAGATTATATTGATATATGACCATTATATTATCAGCCAACCACATCATTTACGGCCATTCAAAACTTAATATAGCATATAGGTATATTAGTAATTAAACAAATATATTATACAGGTTTAAACTGAAAAACACCTGTGTATTACACACGAACTAAGCTAGTGGAATAAATGTACCATTATCTACTAGAATATATCCTGAACCGTACCAGTTGTGATTGTACGGAATCGCTCCTGACCGGCTGTGTCCCAGATTTGGAGTTTGATCCGTTTGCCATCAAGTTCAATGGTTCTTATCTTAAAATCAATTCTGTAGAAATAAGAAAATGTCATAAATGTTGAATTCTTTTGTTAAAAAGGCAACAAGTTTATGCAGAAAGGATGAATTAATTCACCCGATGGTAGTGATAAAACTCGTAGTGAAAGAACCATCAGAAAAACGCAAAAGAAGGCAACTCTTCCCCACACCTGCAAGTAAAAAAAAGCATGAAATTTTCACTTTCCAGCAACTCAAAATTAAGCATACTGGTGAATCTTAAACGTACAATACAAATACCATCTCCTTTTATGTAAAAACCAGATCGCATTATGCGTGTATTCAATGCAAAACTAAAAATTCAATGGAAGTATGAGACTTGCAGTTGGGAAAAATTATCATGTCAACCTCACACAAGCATGGAAATCAGTTTCCATATATTTCCCTTCATTCCTGCATTTACTTTCTTATAGTATTATGTTCTTACTGAAAAAGTGTTTGTTGCTCAAACTGTGTTTTCCTTGAAAAAGACTTTCTTTCAAAAGACATAACTAAGAGTTAAATGTTACTGAAAAACTTTAGAAACCAAAAGGCATAAAGTAAGAGGTTGAAGCATAATATCAAAAATGTGCAAAATGTGGTAGATTTTTCCACTTCCATGGCAGACGCCGGTGGCAGGGGAACAAGAAACTGAAGCAAGCAAAGGGAGTTAAGTTGTTGTTTTCTTCAAGCACCAAGGACATCGAGCTTTAAGAATATCATAAACCAAATGGCGTAATAAATTTGAAATATTTAAGTTTGTAAGAAGCAAAATCAGTTACCACATAGAGCAGATACATTCGAGAAATTGGATAAGGTATGTGTGTCTTTTTGCTTACGCTTTTAATTGCAAAAGGGCCTAATAGTTAATATACTTTTAGTTGATTTACTGCTAACAATCATTTCAGCAAGGGGTATACTATTTTTTATTACCATGTATTTCCTTTGATTAAGAAACATTCTTGTTTATGCATCACATTGCATATGTTGAGAACATTTGAGCTTCTGTTACCGGACTCGTTGATTGAATTAGTATCAAATAGAAATAATAGACAATGTCATTATTGTGATTCATGCAAATGTATAGCAATTATTCATTTCCACAAACAACCTAATTGGCTTTTTAGTGTAGTCTGACTTGCTTCTATTTGATTAGATCATATGTCAAGTGTTAATTGCTCACCATAGACTTATATTCTTACAATAGAGTTAATTGCATGTTCTTTTAACTCCATCAATTAAACAGTTTTTAGTTTATTATTGTTTGTCCTAAGTCTGGATAAAAAGAAGGGTTTATAACAACAAAATTCCAAAAAATTCCTAAACTGTCCACCAAAATTGTTGTGCCACATTAAAAGAATTCACAATTTGAGCAACAAACACAAACCTTAAGTAAGAAACAATTTTTACCTTGCAATTTGTAACAACTGTGCAGAGAAAATAAAACATTTAACATGTTTTTGGTGCTCTACTTCATGCTATTCGAAAAACTAAAAGGACTCATGTTCTTACTGCTATCTTAAAACACAATTTGCTATCTATGCTTTCTGGAAATCAGTGCTATCCAATATAGAAGAAACAATTGATCAATGGAAGATTGGTAGCAGGCTTCAGCTAAAATTTAATATGATCAACCACTTTATAAGCATCAACGCACAGATTCCTCACCAAAGCCAATTTCCCCCTATCATCTAAACACTAGAAGAATTCTCCCAGTAGCAACAGGACCAAATTACACTAGAAGAAAACAACTTAAATAACCAAAAACTCAAACAACAGGACCAAATTATGATATAATACACCAACTCAAACCTAGATCCGTAAAAAATACACCACCGATTCATTTTTCTCATGTCAATATAACCAAACAAGCCACAAAACAATCATTCAACACCAACTAATAGCCAATATCAGTAACAAATCGACAGTAAAACTATAAAAAAAGTCCTATACTCCTATAATAATTTAATTTCAAACGAAGAGAATTAGAACTCACCACTATCCCCAATCAAAAGAAGCTTAATGAGGTAATCATAATCTGCTCGTGCTCTTGCCGGTGGAGCGGCCATTGAAGGATCCGAAGAACTTTCAACAAAATCGGAGCCTTCAAAAACTGCTTATGTATTCAAAAACTGCTTATGTATGTGTATATGCGTATATATATAAATATACACACAATTATATCTGTAATCAAACCAACAAAGTCACCAACAGATTCAAACGATAACAGATCCGCCATGAAAACTCAAAAGCGAGTGAGCGAGAGATCATTATTATTATTATTATTATTATTACCTTAGGAGAAGAAATGATGCACTCTACAATGACGATTTGCTAAGATGCGCCAGTTGCTCTTTGAATGTTAAGCGTGCGCTGGTCACCCCCTGCGCAATATAGCACAAATGTGGAAAAAGAAGAGTAAACGAATGAACGATGAGGGGGGAGAAAGTTTCCGGTGTTCACGCGTACAAGATTTAACCGGTGGACAGTTATTCAATATATGGGAAACGAAGTGGCTGACCACGGTAGTAACCGTGCGCGCGTCGCAGGGGATCAAATCTGAGCTGGATATTTAGCGTGGATTACAATTTATTTTTTATTAGGCGTTAAAATTATTGAGATTTCTTTTCATTTTTTTTTTACATTATTATTCTGATTAAACAATTAAATTGGCCACCAAATTTAGGTTTTATAGACTTTGACACCCGTAAAAATATTATGAAACAAAAAGTAATCATAAATCATCTTAAACAAACTTTTAATTCTCTCGTAAGGTTAACTATCTATCTATACTAATAAAACAAAATAATTATTATCGCATGTCATACTTTCACAACCACTTTACCACATGTCATCTTTTTATAATTATTTTATCTATGTTACTACTATAACAAGTGAACCTTTTAATGATAATACTAAATGTTAATGATGTTGTATATTATTTCAAATTGTTAAACAAATATTTAATAAATAAAACAAACTTGTTGTTGAGTTTCTGAATTTCACTTTTGGATGAAAATCCTTTTCTTTTCTTTTCTTTTTCTTTTCTTTTTTTTTTGTCTAATTACATGTTTCATATTGGTTGTTCACTTATGGGTTTGAAAATGTGTTTGTGTTAGGCTAGATGATTATTTCACGTTAAAATAATTTTAACTTAGAATCTTTTTTTGGACAATGGATGCGAAGATATCGTCATCAATACAATTTTTTTCCATATGGACGACTCTTAGACGAGGAGGAAAAAAATAAACTACATACTTTTATATAAATTCAATACAACTTTTAAGAGTTTCTAGAAGCTCCAAAAAGTTACTCGTAAATAACAAGTTTGATTTAATAAAAGCTTAACCAACTTCTATAAATTTCACATCAGGTATAGCCATAGTATTTCATATAACAATATTAGTTAATCCTTAATGATTGTTAACTACGTGTATTGTTATAACCAAAAGTATTTGAAGTTGGTCAAGTCCATTGAAACTTTCTTTCCAAAGTTTGGCCAAGTCCTTTGAGCCAATTATCTGCCTATCTAGAAAGAACAACTTAGTCAAGGGCCACAAAACCAAATGAAATGGGAAATTAAGTTGCTTCGTTTTATTAATCATAATAAACAAACTTGTGATATTTATTTAATGATTTAGTTAAGAATTTATATTCAATAAGGTGAAATTATAATTTGTATATAATGATGGTCCATATTGGGTTGGAGTTTAATCTTTCATAAAAAATAAATTGTTGATTAGAGTAATCGGATGTAACAGAGCTGTGCAGAAGTAACAAGGTTTAAGAATTGGTTAATGGTGTATCAAAGTTTCGTGAATATTTTTTTATTTATTTCGTAGTAAATAACTAAATATTCTAGCACTCACTCAACTATTAACATTCACTCAATGCTAACAATCATCATTTACTAAAAGGCCTTTTGTTTCTTGGTACCCATGTGTAACAATGTGCCCCCTTTCCAAGAGATTGTATGTTAAGTTCTTTCAAGAACAAGTGGTTTCAGATTTAGAAGTTAAATTGGAGTGCGGGTGCATTTACGATCAAAAAAGCAATTAAAATAATTATCATTTTGTTTAGTAATTCTCATTAAATGTAAACATGTTTTATTGGAATCTAATAATCTTTCTTATGGTTAACAAATTAACACGCTGTTTGATAGTCTCTTAATGATTATTAAAAAACTAATCTTAATAGTTAAAAAGTAATCTTAATGCTAAATGATTAAAATGTTACATTACTTAGAAGTTTAAACATATCGGATGGAGCTTAATACAAGTCAAATGATTCATAAGTAATAAAATGCTTTAACATTAAAACTTTAAAGTGACAAAAACTTGATCCAGAAAAGAGTATGTCAGAAAACTTGAAACCTAAGACAACGTGAATGTCTTCAACATGACAACTTTAAATATGAATCAAACCAAAACCATGATCTTGCCTTCACAAAAATCCAATCTCAAAAACATAACATAACTTCTTCCAAGCACTAGCCCTAAAACAGCATTCAAATATCAAAATCTCAAGATTTAGTAGAAAAAACCAAGCACTTTACCACCAACGTTCTTCCTCCTAGCTTCTTCATGATCCATAATTCCAGCAGATGTTGTCAAGACAATGTACCCAAACTGTAAGTTTAATATTAGAGCAACGTTAGCTAAAAGAACCAATTCATATTTCTCTAGTGGATCAAAAGATTAAAACAAATAA
Source organism: Flaveria linearis (assembly GCA_024085815.1). Classification (NCBI taxonomy): domain Eukaryota; kingdom Viridiplantae; phylum Streptophyta; class Magnoliopsida; order Asterales; family Asteraceae; genus Flaveria; species Flaveria linearis. The sequence continues at coordinate 74,236,934 of CM044007.1, read as the reverse complement.
AATAGCTAAAACATAAACACATCAACAGTTTAAAAGTAAGCTTCGTTTTTAATTAGGGGTGGCAAATCCCTAACATATAAAAACCCACCAAGAAAGTTACAAAGTTACCCCCGTTTACTTAAAAAATCAGGTACTGGTTGAGAACTTGACATAACCAACCAGTTTATGACTACAACAGATCATATATATTATTCAAAATTATAAAATTGAATTCACTTTTCTAAAACATTAACTGATCTACGGCGCTGATATTGATCTGATAGCTCTATTATAAGCTGATTTTATATCTGATATTACTTATGTGATATAGTAGTTAGATTATGGATACCAATGCTCTAGTCACACAAATGGGGTATAAACAGATCAACATGGTTAACCCATTTAATAACCATGTCCAGTTAAGGGTTCAACTTCTTGAGCACAATGAATCAGGGCATGTTAATCCCCAACCCAAACATGACACAAATTGCCAGCTCCAACTTTAATGCACAAATTGTTTATAAAATCATTTTATTCCAAACATTATTAGACTGAGAAAAACAACATTTGCATTGATATTTGATACAAAATATGTCAATAAAATTATTAAAATTTAGGATAATAAGTGTTTTGAATCAATCTAACCCAGCCAAACCAATTACCCAGCAAGAGCATCTTGCCAAAATCTAACCTGTCTTGAAGGAAGAAGTCTAGCGGTCCAGGGCTCAATTTCCTTAACTCCAACATCAAACCGAGGACTAATGACTCCACACTTGTTCAAACGTCCATTCAGTTCAACAACAATCTTTCCTGATCTGTGATCATCAACATACTCAAACTCACCAATATAACCTGTGCACATTCAACCATTTAATAAAGTTTTTTTGCGCGTTCCACTAATCAATCGTTCAAAAAGAATGAAACAAGAGCATACCATGCTTTTGCATGACCATAAGAAACTTGATGATGACTTTTGAAGAAGGCCTAATCATGACCTGTCTCTTCCCCCTCTTCTCGGCGTTGTACATGCTCTTAAGAGCATCATTCAACACGCTGACCCTCACCATCCTCAAAAAATCAAAATGCTGCAAAAACAAACAGCATCGATCACTAAAAATTACAAATTCACAACATAAAACTTAAGAAAGTGTATACTTGCTATGTTACCAAACCATATAAAACAAAATTTTCAGAACTTTAGTTTGCTACGCTTAGCTACACCATACATTCTTAAAAAAAACTTAAATCATTGTTGCTGCCTAGCATACACAAAACAATACCAACATGCACTCAATAATGGACACAAATAATATTTCAGTTTATTAATTCCTTAAAGAGGACATTAAGATTAGCTTGCAACAAATATGTTAATGGCAACAATCAACATTTAGATTCCAGCCAATGGTCTAACATACAACGACCTGCTTGATTTCAAAATCAAAACCCACAGCCTCATACGAACAAATCAACACGAATAAAAATATCGCCTTTGCAGACCTAAAGCACGCAATTAAGCTCATGATTGCAAAAAAAACTTAAAAATGCAGTTAACAAATGTAGCATGTATGATAAGAAATTATATCAGAAGATTCACACTACTTTAAGCTAATAAATTAACAACAAAAAACGTCACCCCTGTGAAATCAGCTCGCAAATAACATCCGGTGTATAAATCTAAACTACTAGTCCCTTTCTCCGTGATTCGGTGTACATACGAAGCTATGGTCACAGCCACAGTACAAAAACAACAAACATTAAGATCACATAATATACAATGAAGAAAACAAATGAATCATTCGAGAAAACGTTCACAAGACCTTCAATCGTTGATTCGATGAAAATCTAACATTGTCTACGAACACATCAATCAAAGAGATAATCAAAAGGTTGAATTGAGAAGCAATGATCTGCTTGATAGAGATGTGTATGAGTGATTATGCGAGTATGAGAAAATTAGGGTTTACCTCGAAGCAAAAACGGCGACGATTGCTGAGTGCGTAGGGGGTGCAGAGGCTTCAATTGAAATTAGGGTTTCGGGTTTTAAAAAGAAGTTGAGAAATTACTAAGCGGGCCCCTTCTCTTTCGTTGGTGTTTTAAAAAGTCACCCTTGTGTAGATGGCCCAAATAAAATGAACAATATTAATGTTTTGATTTAAGAATATTAGTCGATATTTGCCAGTTTGGTTGTGCTTGTGTTGATTAGAAACAGTAATTAAAAAAGGTAAAGTCTAAGAAATCCTTTCATACACATTTATCTCGGAAACCAACGATATGCGTTATCCTTCTCATCCTTGCAAACGCCAGATAAGCACACCGACGTTCTTGATATAGCCCTTGCCCCCTGGTGCTCTTTACGTTTGTTGGTTAATTTGTGGGTTCTTGATATAACTCTATTATTCTTAGTGCTATGTTTGTTTCTTGGTTAATTTGCCCTTATGTTGATTACCAAATGTTTTTCTAAGCAATTGTATAAAGTTTAAACCCATTGGTTTGCGTTTGAAGATTTAAGTATGCATAAAGCTAGTACATCTAGATGACAAATAGGAACCCCGAGGATGCCCTTAGGATAGCCCAAAGTTTCGTGGTTAGAATAAATACAAAGAAAGACGTAATTCTTAAGAAAGCCCAAAAAATAAACCCAAGAAATACATGTTTATTGGTTAGGATAAACAAAACTCAAAAATACACCCAAAAAACACACCACGCCACCACGGTTCACAAGTAACCCCAAGAAATGTGTGTTTTTAGGTTAGAATAAAAAAACTCAAAAAATAAGCAGTTCCTGGTTCAAAGAAAACTAAAAAATAGTCTTTGTTAGATGTAACCCCAAGAAAGTGATGGCATGTTTCTTGGTTACAGAAAAACCCAAGAAAGATGTGTTTTTGGGTTCTTGTAGCCTTCGAATCTAACTGACTCCTCTAAATCATAGAGCTTCTCGTACCGACAAACATGCTCACCATGGGCTCACACTTTTCTTTATATTTGAAGATTTTCATGACAACCACAATGATTCTACCAACAAAAGGCTCACTCTTTTCTTGACAATTAGAAATAAGAGTTGTATTCAACATAATCAACTAAACAAGTTAAAATCACAACTTTGACCAGGAAAATCTCAAATGTCCCAATCACACATGGGTCACTAGACCATTCACCAGAACGAAAAACACATAAAATAACGCAACAAAGTAAAGTTACGGTGTTTGATATCAAACGTAAGTTCATATCACCTTACAACTTCATGATGTCACCAAGAACTTATTCCTATTAAAAAGAGGCAAAGAATATGGTGATATATGGTTTAGGATTTAAGGGACGCCCCACCCTTCGCAAGGTCCTCAAGTGCCTTAGAAATTTGGGTCTCAGACATTCCTTCTAAACGAATACCCCTCTCAACACCCATGTCTGTACACAAACCAAGAACTATGTGAGATAAAACAATTAAAAATTACATAAACCAACACTGTAGCAAATATGATGCCATCAACTCAATTGTAATGATGATAGTCATAATCAGCGTATAAGTATTATAATCTTTTCTGGATATGCGAGTATGCAATTTTCATGCAACGTCCTAGAGAGAAATATGTTGCAATTTCATAGTAAGTTAGTAACAGATATTCTTCACACTTCGTATCAAAACAATCATGTCAGATGAAGTAATAACTTCAATAAAACCTTGATTCTTGCAAAACATAAACATTAATAACCACTATACTTGAATTTAACTTTTAAGGAAAACCCTTGTCCTAGACAAATTTTGGAAAAATATCCAATGTTGAAAGTACAAGGTTGTTTTTTGGTTTTTTTCCTAGTCAGAGGAGTAATTCACTATATTCTAAAGTTAATCCTATGATATACACATTCTTTTCAATCTAAACAGATTCTAAATATTTAGCAGCTAAGGTTGCAATTTTTAATACGTTCCTAAGATACATGTATTGCATTTTTACCCTGCTTATAAATAGTTGATCTTCAAAAAAGAAAAGAATCAACTTTGACAGAATCTTAAAGCTGTTTTCATGCAAAATATAGAACATTTAATTGCAAATCACTATTAGTACCTACATATAGATAACAATTATACAATATTGAAACAAAAATCTGTATAACATCCACTGAGATACATAATAGTGTCTGAAAGTTGTGTTCTCTAAGACGAAGTCTCGAGATAACAAAGTAATAGCTTGCTTTCTCTTTCGACCCTCTTTTTTCTTTTCTGGCAACTTGAGGGATCAGGCTAGAGAGGTTTAGACTTAGAGTAAATAAACCACATGCCAAGAGCATAATATGACATTATGACCTACATAGGGCAGAATGGCAGATAAACTTAAAACCGTATGAAAACGTTTAATTACTAGATGAAACATTGCGGGATGCCTAGCATCTCCTAGGCAATCTACCCCTGCAAGAAGAAGCATGGATTTGAACAATAGTTCATATGTGAAAACATCCTCTACAATTTGCACCATTCCTATAAATACCTCAGTTAAGTTGTTTGAACTTAAGCATGGTGTAAGAGTGAAAATTAATGACTTCTATCATAAGAATTTTGAACAGGCAGTTCGTTCCAAGTGTTAAGTTGTTAGCTGCCTAAATCTCCTAAAACCAAAAGCGTGTTAAAAGGAACCTCATATCTCTATTCAGCGCATCCTTGTCGCCTCGTTTCAATAGCCGTTTTCTGAGGCGCTCAGGTCCCTATTCAGGCCAAGTTCCGGCCAAAAATCATCTGAAAAGGTCTAAAACAATTACAGTAGCACTAAACAAGCCTGGGATCAACCTAAAACAGCCTAAAACCCTTAAAATTGGTATTTTTATACGCCTCTCACAGAAAGTTATCGTTTTTTAAGCACCTTGCGCCTGGCCCCAATATGCTCACCCTTTGAAACCTTTGACAACTATGCTTCATGTTTCATTGGTTTTATTCCAAAAATCAACTACCATTAACTAACTTCTATGATTGAAGAGCCAACACATGTCAAATGCAAATTGTCTTCATTTCTGATTTCTAATCAATAAGAACTCTTGCTAGTAGAGGAAGACCTAGATTGACTTGGGATGAGGTAATTAGGCGAGATATGATACACTTGCACCTCTCTGAGCACATGATCGAGGATAGGACTGAGTGGAGGCGTAGAATTAAAATTAAGGACTTCTAGTTCGACCTATAGGCAGGAAGGGTATTTGAAGTCTGGTTGCGGGGCCTGATGTCTAAGTAGCCCATATCTGCCCTTTAACGGTGATTCTACATGCACCTAGAATATATGTATGCTATGTGTTGTATGATTTATTGTGTACTGTATGCTATGTGTTGTATGATTTATTGTGTACTGTATGCTATGTGTTGTATGATTTATTGTATGATGTCTTGCTATCGATATGGCTTTTTGTATACTGTATGCTATGTGTTGTATGATTTATTGTATGTGGTCTTGCTATCAGTATGGCTTTTGCTATCGAGTCGGGGGTCTCTTTGGAAGCGGTCTCTCTACCTAACAAGATAGAGGAAAGACTCGCCTACACCTACCCTCCACAGATTGAGTGGGATATACTGGGTTTGTTTGTTTGTTTAAGAACTCTTGCTAGTAAATTAGGGTAACATTGTAGCTTGATTCAGATGACAAACCAGAAGGAAAACCATATGAAAAAGATGAAGATAATCACACACGATGCATACATAGCAAGTACAAAGTCATGTGGATAATTAGTAGGTGATAGATGTGATGATACTATCATCACCTACTAATTATCCACACACATATCATATATAGATCCTCAAATCTACCGTTTCAGTTGAAATCAAATCATAAAATACACATCATCGATGCAACATTCAAAGGGGGATAACTTAACGCACCGTATCTAGCCCACAGCTGAGGTTCGGTGCCGCTGCACTCACGGATCAAAATCGGCAACTTAGGGTTTGCTTTCTTCAGCTCCTTGTAATTCTTCTCAACAAACGCCCTACGTTGATTTCGATAAGAATAACATATATTAGGGTTAGGGCACGAAATCGGAGATGAAGATTGAAAGGATACCTTGTGGAAGCACTGGCAGGAGAAGTTTGACAGAAGAGAAGTCGAAGCTCTTTGAGATTCTTGGATAATTGTGCCATCCATGCCATTATTATCGATCTCTGCTGAGTTGCAAGATCGTTCTGAATTGTTAGTTCTGAAGATGAAATTGGGGTGTTTCACGTTATTATTAAAATATATTGAAATTGCAAAATACATAGACATATATTTCCATATCTATATTTCCTAACAAAAAAACCACCGGTTCGGTAAGAAAAACGGAACCGGTTTCAAAGAAAAACCGGTTGGCTCAAACCGACCTGAATCGACAGTTTGTATGCCACTTTGGTAACGCCACCCTCAAAACTGGTTTATAAACCGGTTTAAAAAGTAAAAACCGGTTAAACCGGTCCTAAAGCCGGTTATTAAAAAACCGGTTTCAACCGGTCTAAATCGGTATGACAGGTTTGAGTTTCCGGTGAGCCAGACCGGTTTGTAACCCGAACCAGTTTGAAAAAAACATTTTGACCCCACAACAAAAAAACAGTTCGGTTTTGAACCCGAACCGGTCGGAAAAAAAAAACGGTTTGTACACCACTAATTTCAGGTGGCTGGAGTGAGGTATCACCGGATTTCACTAAAATAAGAGGATTTTTGGGTTGAAGTATGATTTGTGGCAAAAAAAAATTTGGTTTTTAGGTTGGGTTATAGAGTTTTTCCACATGATATGAGTTTTTTTTAAGGGTGGTCTAACATTCGGGATTGATGAACGAGCTTACTTTTGGGGATGTGTCAACCTAGTGCTCAAGATTCTATACTTAATTAATAGAGATGATTGGGTAGTCTAGTAATCTAACATTGATCCGCTAAAAATAAAAATCTTTTAGGTTGCGAGTGTATGTGTATGTGCACATGGGTATTATAATTATAGATATTGAATGGAGATTTGAAACCTTTTAAGTTTTTTAATTCATGATTGGTGATTTCTTCATTGGTTCTGAGTGTATGTGTATGTGTATGTGTATGTGTATGTGTATGTGTATGTGTATGTGTATGTGTATGTGTATGTGTATGTGCATATGGGTATTAAAATTATAGATATCGAATAAAGATTTGAAACTTTTTAAGGTTTGTGTTTGATGGATGCTCAAGAAATGACTTGGTCAGCAAATTCAAAAAAACGGACTCGGTCAGCATCAAAACAAAGGGTGGTCAGGCGGTTGACTCGGTCAGCAATACCATGGTCAGGCGGTTGACTCGGTCAGCAATACCATTTTTATAAAACAAACACGCTGACCGGCTGAAAATGTCTGACGGGGTCAGTGGGTCAGACATTTTGACCGGGTCAGAAGCAAATCAAAATTCTCTAAGTTTTTAAATTATCATGATATATGGACTTTTATATACACATTAAATAGGAGCGTTTGGTTGGAAGGAATTGAATGGAATATAATTGATAAACTAGTATAATTTTCAAGAAAATTTATGTTTGAGTGGGTAATGAAATGTAAAATCCAAATAAATATTTCATCTCAAATTCCCTTGGTTGTGGGATTTCAAATTCCCTCTCTAGGTGAAAGGATTTTGAAATCTCATAACCAAGAGAATTTGAGGTAAAACATTCCATTTGATTTACTTTTAATTGTTCACTCAAATACAATTTTACTTGAAATTATACTAGTTTCTTATTTCCATTCCATTTCTTCCAATTAACGCCCCCTTTTGGGGTTTGAACTTAGTCAAAATAAAAGATATTTTTATTATGTTTAATTGAGTTTTTTTTTAATTGTAATGTATTGTGTGATTAGTATTATTTAATAAAAATGATTTTTAACATTATTTTAAATTATTTATTACCACGTGCTATAAAAAATAAATTTACATCCATTCACCCCAAGATTTCGCCGTTGGTTGGGTGTGACATCTGTGATGCATTAAGGGCTAGATTTCTAGAGGTGGATCGGGTAAGAGAAGCACGTCTTGAAACTTTGAAGAGAGAGTTAGAATATCTTCATATGCAAGAAGGTAATTTTATTGACACATTCATAGGAAAACTAAAGTGGTTTGTTGTCAAAGGCAAAAAGTCTTGTAACTATAATCAAATAGAAACAGTTGGGGAGAAATCTGTTAGACTCAATGCCTAATTCTTCATCCAGGTCTTAACATCAATCAAACAATGCTTCGATTTAGACAGTATGGAATTCAATGATGTTTTTGGGAGATTAAAGGCCTATGAAGAACGTGTTAAGAAACCTAATTAAGGTGGAGACCCACATGATAAGTTCTTATTCTCAAAAGTATAATGGGAAAGCAAAAGGAAATCATCTTGTTTTGTGAGCACCGTTGACAAGGTATTCAAGGGAGTTCAAATAGTGAAGACCATAGACGGGACTGTGACGAAGGTCGCAACGCTGGTCAAAGGAGGGATGGTCAATTCGAACTAAACATATGTCAAAAGGAGCATGACAAAAGTCATATATAGTGTTTTAAGTGTATCGAGCTTGGGCATTATGTGGAGGACTGTCCAAAGTGAGAACTAAAGGAGGTTAACTTGACTTGCTACGAATAGTATAACACGTTCTCCAGAAAAGTGACTTGAACAAAACAAGAACAAAGGTGACTGGGAGACTAATCATGTTTATTTTTGTTTTATAGAAGACGAATATGAACGATTACAAGATCAAAGAAAAAAAAAGAAATTGAGAACTCAATCCGAACTAAGAACCCTAGCTCGCCTATTTATCCTCAAATCTGGTAGTTAACTACCGTTAACAAGTTTACCAGATTGACAACATTTACCCCTAAACATTATCTAACTCAATACTTCAACTATAAGAAAATAGCACAAATAGTCCTTGTACTTTGACCGACTCATATAATAAGAATATTGACTTTAACCACCTACAGAGTACAAAATGGTGATCAAGTTTTAGCTTTAATCCTATAAATTCTAAACAACTTGTATATTGTTATAAAAAATCTTGTTTAGCTTTGTGTGTTGGTTGATTAAAATAAGATAGAATAAAATAAGATAGTATAAAATAAGATAGCATAAAATAAGAATTTAGAAACTCAAACTAAGTTAAATGATATAAGATGAAGTGATAGAGTTTACCTCTTACCACTTGGATATAGGGTATGGGAATATTCTCTAACTCGTTAGATTAAGTATTTATTTGCCTATCGCCTTTTCTTGTATATATAGGCTGGTTTGTAATATAACAAAATGTTCTTTCCAATATTCGATAATAATCGTGTCTACAATCTGTTTTCTTCATATATTCAAGTTGTATCAGCTAAAAATTAAAGACTTGGGCTTTCAATTAGTATAGGAGCTTTGGCTTATTCAATCTTGATCGAAGGCAACATGCAAAAGAGGAGGAGAACAACAACCTTTGGTTATCGACTAAGGTGCTGTTTGTTTTTTCTGCAGGAAAACGTCTGCAGTCTGCGGACCACATCTGCAGACATCTGCAGCAGAAGAGGTGGACCAAATGTCTGCAGTCTGCAAGAAAAACACTGTTTGTTTTGTTTAACATCTGCAGAATGCTGAAATATTCTGTAATTAAACTAAATTTATTTTTTAAACTTTAAAAACAACTAATACATTAATATATAAATAAAAGTAATAGAAATACATTAAAATATAAATAAAAGTCATACAACACTACAATTCATTTCTCATACAAACCATATACAAACTAATCATACAAACCATATACCAACCAACTAAACCAATTCATTTCTCATACAAACTAACTAAACCAATTCATTTCTCATACAAACAATATACAAACTAATCATACAAACCATATACCAACCAACTAAATTTGTATGTTTTGAAATGAGGTTTATGTTCAAGTGATTCGCATACTCCAGCATACTTGGATATGTGATGTCAAAACCAAAGGGAGATAGTTGACTTTTGTCAGTAGCTGAGGCAAAATTTGACTCGATAAAACATAGACCTGCAACAAGAGTTGCTAATTATGTGGAGAACAATAACACTTAACAGACAGGGAGCAATAGAGTAGCAGAAAGACACATACCTTTATTAATTTGGTCTTCCCCAACATTCCATCGTTTTAATGCAACAACACATGCTAATGTTGAATAAAGAGAATCTTTAATTAACAGGTGATTATGATTGTGATTAACAAGACCCCATGAGCCATCATTAAGCTGATTATTAATCAACCAATTGAGACACTCAGGGAAACAAGGGGATTTGGGCGAGCTTGGAGAAGGGACCATGGCTACCCAGGCTGTGTCATACGAAGAAACCGAAAGTTCTACATTGTTGAACAGTTTTTGAATTTGTTCTTTGGTTGTCTCAATGGTCTGCATAAATTTTTAGAGAAATTCAGGTTTATTATTTTAAATACATCTAGAATATAAAGAAGTGCGTGCAGTAAGCTATACCAAATTAGCAGGATTAGTTTGTCCAGCATGAGAGGAGGTTGCAAAAACACAAAATTTTAAATTAATCCAGGAAACAAAGATGAGCCCCGTGTCAAAGTATGGCAAAAAGATCCAGATTTGTACCTGTGTACCAAAGTAGGGCACCGTCTTCTAGGTCAAATCAAGCAAGCTAGCTACGAACACCGAAGGGGGAGCGGGGGCCGAAGGGGTAGCAGGGGCCGAAGGGGCTGCGGTGGCGGTCGGTCGAAGGGGCGGCGGCGGCGGTGGAAGAAAACGGTGACGGGGGCGGTGGTGTAGAGTGGGGGTGGTGGGTGGAGTGGGGGTGGTGGGTAGAGTGGGGAGGTGGTGTTCACATATGTTAGGGTTCAAATGAAAGAAGAAAAGGGTTAGAACAGGTTGTGAAGAGATCAGAAGAGCTTGTTCCACGTCTTCTTCGTGCAGACGTCAGGAAGACGTTTTTTAATGAGACGTCTTCCAGAAAATAAACACTCTGCGAAGTAAAAACCTCTTCACGCGTCTGCGTGCGCGCAGATAAAGAGGTGGGAAAGAGGTTTTTTTAAAAACAAACACCTCCTAAATAAAAGCCGAAATGATTAATTGGGATTGGTTTTGATGAACTTCTTAGCCAAGAATGACGAGCATTACGTGTTTATTCATTTTAGCAAATAACAACCAACACAATAAGGTGCAAAAGAAACAAAATCATAAGGGGCTAAATGTGATCATTCAGCAACCAAAAAAGACAGAATAACAACGGGCTTGTCATATTGGCAGTCGATAACAAAGGGCAAATCAATTTGGGAAGTTTTTTTGGTGTATTCCGATGAATATTAGCTCTTATTTCGTTGTTTACAAGTGGGAAAGACGGTTGAACATCAATCAAAAGCGGTAGTTATATTGGTTCAAGAAGTGTGTTTCATGAATTATCAATGTTCGGTTTTAGAGCCTACAAACTATTCTGTGTGGGCGGTACGGTTAAGACAATCATGGACGCAAACGGGCTGTGTGGGCGGTAAGGTTAGGACAATCATGGACGCAAACGGGCTGTGTGGGCGGTAAGGTTAGGACAATCATGGACGCAAACAGGCTTGGGGAGGCTAGTGAACCCTAAACTGAGGTTGTTATGGGTCCAAAGAAAACAAATATGGAAATTGATTTCTTATTCAAGCAATATTTGAAGATAGTTGGTTAATTACAATGATGCCAAGTAGGTTTGGTGTAACATCTAATCCTTTTATAATTTAAATTCAAATCCGTTTAGGTCGCTCATTAATAAACATTCATTATTGTGAATTATTATATTCAATTTTTAATTTATTATATCATTTATTCATAATTATAATTCATAAAATATGTTTTATAATTTTTTAAAGATTATTGTTAATTATGATATTTTAATCATTTACATAATTAAATTATAAGTTTTTACCAGATTTATAAACTTTGTAAATATTTTATAAATAAATAAATTATTTAATCATTAAAATTTGGATTTTATAAAATCTTGGATTTACCATCTTCGGTCACCACCGGTGGTGTTCGAGCAATCCCAAAACTCCAATTTTTGACCAAATCAACCCAATAAGTGCATGTTTGGGAGTGCATGTTTGGGAGTGCTTTTTTAAAACAACTTATGACTTTTGAAGGGGTAAAAAGTAGGGGTGTAAACGAGTCGAGCCGAGCCCGAGCTCGTATGGGCTCGAGCTCGGCTCGTGATGACTTTGGAGAACTCGAGCTCGAGCTCGGCTCGTTTCAAGCTTTATTTTTAAAGCTCGAGCTCGGCTCGACAAATACTATTTCAAGCTCGAGCTTGGCTCGGCTTGTTTATTTATTTAAAAATTATTTTTAATATTTTTATATTTAATTTTGATATATATTTATAATTATATATGTTATAAATAACATTATACATATTTTGTAATTGTTTTTATCATAACTTCACATATAATAAGTATTATTTATAATAAATTTAATAAATTAAATATATATATATATATATATAAAGCTCGTTTAGGCTCGCGAGCCAACTCGAGCTCGATACCTGAAGCTCGGGCTCGGGCTCGATAATTAAATGAGCTTTTATTCAAGCTCGAACTCGGCTCGAGCTCTATAAAGCTCGGCTCATTTCGAGCTTTTTATCGATCCGATCTTGAGTAGCTCGCGAGCGGCTCGGCTCGTTTTCACCCCTAGTAAAAAGATAGAAATACCCATCCAGAAGTCACTAGAAGTTACAATTTTGTAACTTCTAGTGACTTCTGGATGGGTATTTCTGTCTTTTTACCCCTCCAAAAATCATAAGTTGTTTTAAAAAAGCAATCTCAATCATCCCCTAAACACTTCATTCACTTCTTGAGATGGTTTTGAACTCATAACCCCCACGAATTCAAGCAAATAAGGCCATGTTTGGCTCTCCATCTCAAAAGTCCTTTTTAACTTTTGGAGGGGTGAAATGACAAAAATGCCCCTCCAAATAAGTTAATAAGTTACAATTTCTAGCTTATTGACTTATTTGGAGGGGCATTTTTGTCATTTCACCCCTCCAAAAGTTAAAAAGGACTTCTGAGATGGAGAGCCAAACATGGCCTAAATTGTTTGAGTATCACTCAAAATCATCAATTCTAATCAAAATCAAATCTGCTCAACCCGATTTTAGTCGAATTTACCAAATCAATTAATCTGAAATATCTCGATGATCATTTTGAATTCGAAACTGCACTTAATTGTTATTAAAAGCATGTTAATACTCTCGAATCAAAGCTTAAACATCTGATTCAACCCATTAAGTCGCTCAACCCGATTAGATCTGTATAAACGAAGTTATGCATCCCATCTGATCCCCTTAAACTCTCTAAAGTCTCAATTTCATCTATCAAACTCACACATATCAATTGCCATCAAAGTTCTTATTAACCTGCTACTTTATCAAATTACACGTTCTAATCGATCTCCACCGGATATATTTGAGGACTGTTACTCATTACCATCCGATGAAGCTACATACTCAAGAAATTAGATTATTATCAATACAATCATCTCAAACTGATTCCACTCCCTCTGTCACGTGATTTCTTCTTGATAACCACTGAAAATGATGGCATCAGGTAAATTGCACATACACACACACGATTACATGTGGGGAGTAAAAGCTCCAAGGTTAATTTTGTTAAAAACATCGATTTGATGTCAAATTTGATTGAAATTAAATTAGGGTTCGCAACGGATTTGGGGTTTGTTTTATTAATGTTTTTAAACTTTGTTTACAGGAATCAAAACGGATATGGGCTTACAACCCATCGGTTACCACCCTTGACTCTCACACAAGGGATCCAGGTTTGACTTTGGGCACCCTCAAACTCTTTCTAATTTCAGAAATTATTATTACAATATTATATTAATATAAAAATTATGTTATAATTAAATTTATTCTAAAAAGTATTATTTAATTTTTTTTTAAATCTTAAAACATTAAATGTCACATTTTTTTTATTTTATAAGATTACAAATATATAAAATATTATTAAATCATTTATAAGTTTTAAAATTTTATAGAAATTATTTTAAATAAAACCAAATTATTTTAATCATTTTAAATTAATATTTTGTAAATAGATTAAATAATTATTTAATTAATTATTTTTGACCAAATTTATTTAAATAATTAATTATTAAAATTAACTATATTTACACTTTAATTTTCAAACTCTATTATTATAAATTAAATATCAATTATAGTTAATAATTCTAGTTTACTAATTATTCTTTACTATTTTCAATATTCAAATACTTAATCAATGTATTCTCTTTTAATCAAATTATATAGATTAATTATATTATTTTATCTAAATTACTTGTTAAATCTAATTCCAATTGAAACCCTAATCTAATTATAATCCTTAAATCATTATTATTCTAACTCAGGACACCATTCTTAGATTAACCGTGAGAAAAACGTTGGTGTCTAATACATAGTTGTCAATAGTGAATAGCGGTAAATAGCGACAAGTCACCTATATGCTACGTAGTGAATAGCGGTAAATAGCGACCGCAGTCCGCTATTTCGTGTTTAGCGATTAAGTAGAATAATATGTAAGATTGTTTTACATTCAATAGATAAGCATGTTTAGTAATAAAGTAGTAGGAAATCCAAGGAAAGACCCCCAAAATAGCTAAAAAAACTTGATTACTAATCATCTAAATCTCATATTTACCAAATAAAAAATAAAAAAATAAAAAAATAAAAAAATAAAAAATACCGCTATTTAGTCGCTATTTACAAATAGCGACCGATTGGCGCCACGCTACATAGCGCGCTATAGCGGCCACTATAGCCGCTATTGACAACAGGGGTCTAATATAGCATTGTTATTATTCAAACCACTCAATTACAAAATGAGTATTCATAGCCTGTTTTATTGTGTTTATTATTTGAAGAACTTATGTGACACTTATTCAATAACTGTTATTCATTTTATTATAATTCAAAATTTAATTCAAAACATATTATGTTATTACTTGCAATTATACGTTCATAGTTAGATAAACTAATAATTGTTAACACAATCATTAAATTATACAACCACGACAACACTGATTGATCTATTGGTTTAACAAATCCATCACATATGATTATTTGAATGATGACTAAAACCAGATTTATTCTTATTCACAAGGATTCGTCTACGAAACAAGTCAATTCAGTAATTAAGGTTAATTGTGTTTGGTTTGTCTTTTATATTACACTCTTTAATTTTATAAGTCTTGATATTGCTATATGAATTGAATTGTGCCAGTCATTTTAATCAATCTATATATGTATGCAAAATATGTGTTTACTCACAGGTTAATTCTTTAGCTGACTCATTACTTCTTTACATGATTTCAGAAAATGCAGCTTAGTGGACTTTTATATGCACATTTAGGTATTGAACTTAGTCAAAATAAGTACAATTTTATTATGATTACTTGAGTTTTTATTTGATTATAATGCATTCTTTGATTAGCATGATTTAGTGAAAATGACATTTAATATTATTTCAACTTATTTATTATCATATGCTGTGAACAATCAATTCATATTCATCTGCCCCATTGATTCCGCCATAGGTTGGGGTGTTACATTTGGGATGCGTTGAGTACTAGATTTCTAGGGGTGGATCAGGTAAGAGAGGCACGTCTTAAGACTTTGAGAAGGGAGTTAGAAAATCTTCATATGCAAGAAGGTAATTTTATTGACATATTCATAGGAAAACTAAAGTGGTTTGTTGTCAAAGGCAAAAAGTCTTGTAACTATAATCAAATAGAAACAGTTGGGGAGAAATCTGTTAGACTCAATGCCTAATTCTTTATCCAGGTCTTAACATCAATCAAACATTGCTTCGATTTAGACAGTATGGAATTCAATGATGTTTTTGGGAGATTAAAGGCCTATGAAGAACGTGTTAAGAAACCTAATTAAGGTGGAGACCCACATGATAAGTTCTTATCTTAAAAGTATAATGGGAAAGTAAAAGGAATCAACTTGTTTTGTGAGCACTGTTGACAAGGTGGTCAATGGAGTTCAAACAGTGAAAACCATAGACGAGGCTTTGATGGTCGCAAGGCTGGCCAAAGGAGGGATGGTCGATTTGAACTAAACATAGATCAAAAGGATCACGACAAAAGTCATATATAGTGTTTTAAGTGTATCGAGCTTGGGCATTATGTGGAGGAGTGTCCAAAGTGGGAACTAAATGAGGAGGTTAACTTGACTTGTAACGAACAGTATAACACATTCTCGAGAAAATTTGACGTGAACAAAACAAGAACAAGGGTGATTGTTATACCAATCTTGTTTAATTTTGTGTGGTTGGTTGATTTAAGTAAATATAATTGAAAAAACTCAAAATAAGTTAGATAATATGCGAGGAAATAATAGATTCCTCTTGTAACCAACTTGAAAATAGGGTATGGGTATATTCCCCTATTAGTTAGGTTAAATATTAGTTTGCTATGGAATTTTTTAGTATAAATAGGTTGGTTTGTAATATAGCAAAAGATATAAATATGGTATTCCAATAAAAAATGCTTATCATTGTGTTATATTCCGGTGAAAAATTAAAGACCTAGAATGTCATGTATCTTTCACATTTTTATCATTCTAATGTCGAATTTTCTTCCGTCAGTTTTTAAATTAGCAGCACAATGCATCCTTGTGTGTTTTTCATAATATGTTTTTGAAGAATAAAGACAACTGATTTGTCAAAACTATAAAGATGACCACCTGAGTTATGTAAAGGTCGAAGAGAAGAAACAAGCCGCGAGACGATCGACAATGAAGAAGTATATAACAACCCTAAAGGCGAGTTTGGTTGAACATATTTGGAGGCATCGTGCTATATAGTTATAAGTAATGTTGTTTTTTTCTATTTTTAAACTTTGCAATGTTTAAATTTTTTAACTAAAATGAGTATTTTATTATGTATTTTTTTAAATTAAACATGTCATCATTGAATTTGGTACTTATTTTACAAAAGTAACACGTTTAACACAATACTGGGGAAAAATACATTTTTTTGAAAATTCAATACTAATACCAAGTTAGTTGTTGTTAGTGGGGTTTGAACCCCTGACCTCCCTGTTAAAATCCCAAACCAATACCACCACACCACTAAGGGGTGGGGCCTGGGGAAAAATACATGACCTGTCACATAATTATTAACGAATTTGACTTTTAGCCTATATCACCTGTTTATTTATTAGTTTAATAATGGCCTTAACTAATCAGACACCCTGTCAGGTGATAAATAAACGCCCTTTGACTTTCTTCACGGCCCGTGAAGGGCCTTACGGGCCGTGAGGGCTTCGAAATTTAATTCTCACAACTGCATTTAATCACGGCCCGTGAAGAAACAAACGGCCCGTAAACGTCCGCACACACAGCCCGTTAACTACCTCAATAACGGCCCGTGAGATCCTTCACGGGCCGTAGTTGTCCTTCTCAGAATTTACTTTCCTCGTTTTGCGTGCACTTTTAAATTTTATAATTATGTGACGCGACGTATTATTCCTTGATTCGATTTAAGATTCTATATAAACCGTTATATATATGACTTGTTATATGGTTAGTGAGAAACGAAACAGTAAAAATGTCTTCTCGTGGAGGTAGGAGAAGACGTCAAAATGAGTCATCTTCAAACTCATGAGATATTGTGGAAAGTATTCCCGATCCAATAGATAACCATAATTGGCAGAACGGGAGGAACTGGTCTCAGAATATTATTCACTTTATACGTAACGGTGACTCCCAAACATGTAGAGTGTATTACATGGGTTATTCCGATATTCCGTTACAATTTTGGCGTGAATTACTCGGAAACGTGTCTTTAGGTACAGAGGTATGATTTAAAGTTTTTTTATATATTTTATTTTATTTTAAAATTCTAACAATTAAAAAGTTGTTGTTTTATAGCATGTTCGGGCGTGGACAAATAGACTCACAATATGGAGATACGAAGAAATACGTAGAACCGAAGAGTTGCCGGGTAGTGATCGTTGGACGATTCTCCCATTTGAGTGGTTTAACTTAATATACTCGGGGTCCGTTAATGGTAACGAATTTGGAGACGGGAGTGACTGTCTATATCCCGCGTTATGGGAAGTTGATACGGTAATACTATTTTCATGTTTTACAATAAAAATCATAAATTTATAACCGTGAATTAAATTGTTTTGTAGGTTTACGTACCAATGACTGATGACGAAGAAAATTGGTATCTTTTTAAGATTTCTATGGACTCACTACAAGTTCGTATATATTCTCCATACGAATGCCGACCAAATACGTGTGATGATTCATGGTGCATTCATCGTAATGCGCGAACGATTTTCGTACAATTCGAATCGTACTTTTTACATTTTCTGTCACGTATACAATATTGGCAGCACTCCGGACAAGAAGAAATCGAAGAACTGGTGGTATCGGGTGAAACCGTTTGGCCCCCTAACGCCGGTCATATTGGTCGAGATTCGGGAGTTGTAATTTGTATGTTATTGCGTAGGTTGGTTCAAAATAGATCTTTAGAGTGGCAAGAGGTTAGCTTACAGGATGCTTGCTTTAGATTCCGAAGATTTATGGCAGACGAACTGTATTCTAGACGTGTAATGTAGAACAGTAATGAAATATTTTATTAAAACATAAACGTTTATTAGTACACTTTTTCAAAAACGATAAACCGTTATTATCACACAAAAATAAAACACATAATTTTTAATCTTCTTGATCTTTATAAAAGATCCAAGCCGCAAAATGGTTGAAGGAAATTCCAAATTTCTCCCGATATCTTTCTTGAGTTCTTGTCATAATATCCGTATCATTCCATAACATATTTCGATTGTTGTAAACGTCTTTGTAGAGCTGGTGAAATGTCGTGACCTTCCTTCTCAAGTCAGACCACTTGTTGCTAAGTTCACGAGTGGTGCGATATTCTTCACGTTCGAGAATTTGATGAAAACGAGTTGAAACCCGGTTCCAAAATATTGAATTTGGCGGGATAGTACCTGAATTTTCGATACAAGATCTTACTAAAGTCACCTCCTCTTCATCCGTCCACGGATTTTGATCACTTGTAGCACTAATGTTTTGGGTATTGAGTAAATTTGTGTGAATTGTTTGTGTCAAGCGGCTGAATTTATAGACTTAAAAAAGTTTTATACGGCCCGTGAGGGTCTTTACGGGCCGTGACAATGTCCCCATAAGGCCGTGTAGTGTAAACGGTCTGTTTTTAAAAACTACAAAGCGTAACGGGCCGTGACAACAGTCACGGGCCGTATGATAAATTGGTAACGGGCCGTGAGAACCTTCACGACCGTGAGGTCCGATAATATATAGGACCTCACGGCCCATTTGTTCATTTACGCCCCCAAAACACACATACGATTTACTCCGTCACGACCTCCGTATTTTCATCATTTTCATACATCCGACTCCCTACTACGGTACGTATTCAAATCCGTATTTTATTTTTGTGTATTTTTCGTTTAAATATATTAAAATTATATTTAAAAAATCTGAAAAATTGAAACGTTTGGGGGTTACGGGCCATGAAGGGTGGTCACGGGCCGTATCCTTTTGAATTTTCAGAGGGTTACGGGCCGTGACGGTTCTTTACGGCCCGTAATCCTTTGAAACTTAAGTGGGTTACGGGCCGTGATGGTTCTTTACGGGCCGTAACCCTTTTTTTTTCTGTTGAATTTATTATTTTTTTTTTTTTGCAGATTATGCCGCCCCGCAAACGTACACGTCCGGAGACTGAGCCCGAGGGTCAGGGTGACTTTCTGGACCCACACCCTGATCTTCGTTTTCCGAGGGAGACCCAGCCACGGCAAAAGCTGTGGAAGCTGATTGGACGTCCCCTGAAGGGGACACGCACCATCGACTGGGACGTGCTGGAGGAGGTCGGAGACATAGCACGTGCCCAGGATATTATCGGGCTGGACGGAGAGACGCCGTGGAGGCGGATGTTTGATTTGGGATCGAGGAGGGGCTACCGGGAGCTGACGTTGCAGTTTTTGTGTACGTTTCAGTTCACTCCCGCCTTTGAGGATCAGGACCCCCGCCAGCACATAGCGGTTCGATTTAGGCTGGGGACCACCGGTAGGTACGAGTTCACCCTCGCCTAGTGGGCGGTGACTCTTGGGTTTTACACCCAAGAGGAGACGGAGGATCCTCGTTTTTATACTGACGAGGTCCAGTCGGAGCCGGCTCCTTTGGTCGGATGGTGGCCGACCATTTCCGACCAGCCGTGGGAGGGCGCCATTAGGGCGACCTCTATTAGGGATCCTTTGCACCGGTATCTACACCGGTGCATTGCCGGCACCATTGCCGGCAGAGACCAGAGCATGGAGCAGGTGTCGCTCCTTGACTTATTTTTTTTGAGGGCCTTGCTTTCACCCAGACGGGTGAATCTAGCTCACTGCATGGCCGCCTATTTTTTGAGCGTCATTCAGGGCAAGGTAAAAAATATTTCTACTAATTGTTAACAAATAAGTATTATCTATTATGCGATTCATAATTATGCCTATTGTTTGATTGTTTTGCAGATGGATAGCCCGATTGTTTGCGGCTCGTACATTACCGTCATTGCCTCGCGCTTAGGGTTGTTTACGGACGCCCTAATTGCGAGGCAGACTACGGACACGCCGCCTCGGATTTTGGGTCGACAGACCGTCATGGCCATGGGGATTGCCGCCAAATTTGGCGACGACCTCCGATGGTCCACTGATGGTGGTCGGACCGTCTGGCAGCCGGTGCCGGACGTTGGTGAGGAGGAGGAGCAGCCGGCGCCGCAGCAGCAGCCGCAGCCCCAGCCACACGCCGGACCACCCGTCCCACCGCCTGTTCCCAGGACCATCATTCGGCAGATTCCGCCGACGGGGGAGTTTATGGCGGAGGCACTACATATGTTGCGCCAGTCCCAGGCCTTGCTATTATGGACGGCGGATGCGTGCAGCATTTTGGCTGCTAGCCAGGGTATCGACCTCCCCCCTCGGCCGGAGTTGCCTCCGTTTGTCAGACGACCTGCGGGTGATGACGAGGAGGCTGCTGGTGGTGGTGATGCGGAGGATGCTGGTGGTGGTGATGCTGGTGGTGGTCATGACGCATAGATAGTAGGATTTTATTGTTTTATTTACCTTTCATGTAAAAAATTTGTAAAATTATGTTTATATATTATGAGTTATTTTGGATGACGTTTAAATGTTTAATTATATGTTTACAATTGGTTGTGCTTGTGGAGGAAGTGGTTTGTACGAATAATATTAAATCAACCTTTTGGAGAATAAAATCAGTACTTGAACCTACTCGTCCCACATAAAGAAATATATAATCCTTCAGAAAATCCGACGCCAGGCTCTGCAATTATATAAACATAGTTGAATCTCAGTCGGAAAAGTTGCACTGAAAAACATACTTGAATCTCAACATATATTATGCATCTCATATCATTAACATTCCTACACACCTTTTATGCTAACCAAATGCCCAGCTCATATAAACAAAATTCAAAGGTTGAAGAAAAATTCGATAATCTTCTTATTGTATTTTTCTTTGAAAAACGAAAGAATAGATTACATGTTTACAATTCAACAACAATAAAGAATTGAATAAATAAAGAATTGAAAGAATTGATAAATGTGTAAACTATACTAAATCTACATGTTCAACCGGGTCTACGGGCCTTAGTTCAAGATATTTTTGAATTCGACTTCCGTATATAGCCTCCCAATCATTGGCGTTTTCTGTTTTGTACAAATGCCAATATTTGCTCGGAACAGGCATTGGATAGTCACCCACTAATCGAATTCTAATGAAATGGCAATCTTGAACATAAGCAATTGAAATTATATGATGTTCACTGATATCACGAGGAGATAACCAGAACGGGAAAAAAGTAGCGGAGTTGCCGATCGATATAAAAATTATAACCACTCGAAACCTGTTAGCAATAAGGATTGTAGCAGGTGGCACTGTCATCCAATTTTTGTGTGGAGCCGCACCTAACCCGTTCCAGTTTAATGATTCCCTTATTTCGTTTATATCAGGAAACATCGCAGCGTATCTATGTCTGTTTTCATCCAACTCAGATATAAGTTCCGTACGTATAAAACGCCAGTGATTTTCACCATATCCCAGTGCGAGTGCTATAGCACGAAAACCACAATTGCCGTCCGCTAAAACATCATCCGCACCTGAAATATACGGGAAAAAGAATGATGGAATCCAGCGGTTAAACCGGAAAAAATTGTTTTTATCTTCGTCGCCCGGGATATATGAAAACTTGGAACTCTGTTGAGATAATCCATCTTTGGCTCTTGATTTTGAAGACATGGATTGACTGTGCTGCAAAGGCCCTTGTTTTGACTTCACCACCGAACTTGAATATGTTGGCGGACCTTCAAAATTTTCTCTCGGTTGAACATATGAACTATGTCTGGGGGCGTCTAATATTGTTTCTTTTTGCTTATCTTTTTTTGGACGACCCCGTGTATTTGTTTGGACTTTAGGAGGTTTTTTATCCGTTTTTGAAGGAGTAACGAAAGATTTGAAAATATTAATCAAAGATCTTTTCACGCTTTCGGGTTGGACAAGTAAATGTTTTGTCACCATCTCCATCTCTTTATGTACATCTACTTGAACCTCCCGTACAATATACGCGGGTGAAAAATCTAGCTTCCTCCAAAAAACATCAATGGCATCGAGCGGGATACATTGACCTATAAAATAATATATTAAATAAAATATAATAAAAGTTTTCATGAAAAAATAAAAAACGTAAAAGAACATTCACCTGTTTGAAAGTAATTGTTTAATTTACAAGCACACGGAAGACCAAAGCTGGTAAAAAGATGGCAGCCACATGATTCTTTGGATATAATTAGATGATGTATCCTGTTAATCTCACCGACTAACATATCCAAAGCCGCAATAGAAACGTTACCTCGCAGCAATTTAAGCACTTCATGATTATGCTGCACCATAAGCATGATTTTGCTTTCGGTAAAACTTTCTTTTATAGCAATTTCCTGGGTAGCTAAGATATTATTAATGAAAGGAATAAATCTATCCAGGGTGCTATTGGTTGCTTTCAGGTAACTTTTCAACAACGAATGTTGGCTCTCAACTCGGTTCGTTGTGTGCTGACCGAAGTTATAACTTCTATTTATCCACGCCGACACAAATCTCTCTTTGTAGGGGTCCAACCAGTTATTTTTTAGGTACATCAGCACTCCTATTAAAAAAATGCACTTATTTTTATATAAATATACATATATTTTTAAGAATAACACTAGAAAACTTACTTGAATGGTTGGACACCAATCTGCGATAAAGCCGGTCGTAATTATAAGCGTATATGTCCTCCGTTTCAGAGTTAATAAGTACCGACCACACATGCTGAAAAGCACCCCACTCTTCATTTGAAAAACTCGCCTTACAATGTTTAGCAATATTTTCCGAAATATGCCATCTGCAAAGTAATCGAACAGCACTCGGAAAAACTTCTTCTGACGCATTCATCAGAGCGAGGTCTCGGTCGGTTAGTATAACACGGGGCTCCATACACTTATCTTCCAGCGTTGCTTTTAGTTGCTCTAACACCCATCTGAAGTTGGCTTCACGCTCATAATCAATGAATGCGTGAGCAACAGAAAAAGATTTCAGGGTGGATGTCACACCAACCATTTGAACAAAAGGCATTTTATACAAGTTAGTTTTGTATGTTGTGTCAATCATCAGCACGTGTGGGTAAGCACGCCATAATGTGTGAGATGTGGGATGTATAAAAAAAACCCCGTCGACAGTATTTGTCGGTTCCTCAATGTGAGGGGTGTAAATATATTGATGTTGTTGTAGTATAGAAAAAAAAACCTGCATTGGGGTTTCACCAATTCTGGTGGACTTTTTTATTTTTGCCCGAGCATTATATACGGTTCGTAACCCAGACACGTTATTGGGATTTTGTTCCCTCAACGTGCCTAGAATGTTTCGAGGGTCAATATTTTGCTCGGTCAGATTCCTTACAGTAGAAAGCTCATTTTCGGTGAGCCTCATTGCGTATGCATGTCCTTCCAGGTGTTCAGCAGGTTCATGGTTATGAGTATCATCCACAACAACTATAATCCACCCATCTCTCTGCATCTGGTACTTACCCTGCAATTCAAATTGACAGTTTGTTTTTTTCGTGCCACTTTTTCTTAGAGTGGATGCTCCCTTATATACACCACCCCGATCGCATTTCAACCAAATTTTAACCACCAAACCATTCGAATTTCTTTTCGAACGTTTGGTGACAATAACGAACCCATTATCTCGCCCCACTTTAGTTGCCCAATCAACTAATTCTTCACGAGATGAGAAAACCTAATCAATTTTTTTAGTTAGTTATTACTAAATGATAGTAAAATGAAAGTAAAATTAAATATGATATATCTTATAACCTGATTCGTGTCGTATAAACCCTTTTTACCGGAACCAGAACCGTCATTATCCCCGCTGCTATCGCCACCGTTATCACCCCCGTCATCGCCGCCGTCATTCCCGCCGTAATTGGACGCGAACTGTCCTGGATAGTTTGAAGCAGCCTCTTCGTAATAACCGTAACCCTCCTGAGGGTAATAGTTAGATTCCGAACCAAATAAATAGTTGCTATCCCAGAAAGACATCGTAACGTTAGATATTAACGTTTATATAGTACTTGAAATGGAATATTGCGTTTATGTAGTAGTTGAAATGAAATGAATTTATATCGTTGAATTATGAAATGAATTTATAAACTAACGTTTATATAGTAGTTGAAATGGAATATTGCATCTCGTCACATAATTAACACGAATATCGAGGAATATTACGTCATATCAAATAATGTAATAAATACAAATTTACACGACTATCGAGGAATATTACGTCATATCAAATAACGTAATAAATACAAAATTAC
The DNA here is from genome assembly GCA_024085815.1 of Flaveria linearis. Lineage (NCBI taxonomy): Eukaryota > Viridiplantae > Streptophyta > Magnoliopsida > Asterales > Asteraceae > Flaveria > Flaveria linearis. Next base: position 74,212,048 of record CM044007.1, on the reverse strand, counting down.
ACGAAAAACGAGGAATAATATATCTCGTCAAATTATTAAAAGTGAAACTAGGACCCGTAAGTAAGTTCACGGCCCGTAAGACGGATTCCATACGGGCCGTGAAGAAATTCACGGGCCGTAAATAAAAACGACCGTGATAGTATTCACGGGCCGTTACGTTTTTGAATTACGTTTCTGAATGACCGATTTGACTTGCGACAGACCATACGGCCCGTGAAGGGCCTTACGGGCCGTAAAGAGGGCGTCCAGATATCCTGAAGGGCGTCTCTTTAGTAGGCCCCTTAATAATCCGTATGCCAACCGCCACAAAGATGCGAAAGCAACATGAAGAAGATACCATAGCACCATAACAACAAAATATTAAAAATGAACATGTATTTTCATTTCTAGTTACCGTCGCATACAAATAGTTTTATGTTTAACCTTTTTTAAAGCTATTGGGCTAGCTTTTTAAAGAGGTTTTGGGTTTTAATATAAAGATAGTAAATTAGTTTGGAGTTATATCTCAATTTACATGGATGTAAAAAAATTTATAGCTAGATGATGATCCTCGTACACAATAAATTTAAGCTAATTATTTTAGAAATCGTTAGATTCAAGAAATCTCGTCAATTAAGATAAAACATATTAGAATCTCGTAAAATGAATGTTAAGCCGTGATTGAACCTACCTGGCATACTTTACATTGAGTTGATTGCATTCATGCTGAAGTCTGATTTTATACTTCAACTTTGCTTATCACTTCTTTCCCCCTATGCTGTTTCTTCCTATTCGTGCCCCCCCCCCCCCAAACCCCAACACACACACACACGCACATACACATATTTTTCTTTTGCCCTCGAGTACGTAGCTCAGTTCGTACAAGGATTGAGTGTTTTGCATCCTTCTGCATCAAATTTGGTCAAGAGCACATAACACAAGTCTAAGCTTTCTTCTTTCTATGTAACTAAAGCTAACAAACTCTTAAAGGTGTGTAACCCAATCATACTAAAGTATTAGATAATGTCCCTTTCAAACGTTGACAATTCATGTCTCGTTGCGGAGAAATAGTGTAAATACATGAGTAAGTTTAGTGGGCGTATGAATTTCACATTAAAAAAAAATACAAGATACCAACTTTGCCTACTCGAAATTTAATTTACTAGCCACAAAATTATAGATTAAAACTCTAATCTTAATATTTGTTGGCTTTTATTCTATAATGATCATGTTAAACTCACATCGGATACATGTTAAATGATAAATTCTCTAATATTAATTAGAATAGAACAACATTACCAAACATTACATTGAGGGTGTTACAAGTTTATTGTCATATATAGTGAAAGAACCAAAACATATTAGGGAAAAACATGATTTCAATATCACACATAAAAGCACAACTAGTTAATTTGTTGTATAAACACTTGGAACCAAGTATAAGTCCGATTTTCGTTTTAAAGTGGCTCCTAAAACCTCACTTCTGTCAAGATCCTCTGGCTTTATTCCATTTGGGAGTTCCCAATTGAAGTGGTAGAGTAGCCTTGTAAGAAAAAGCTCTACATTGGCCAACCCCATAGTAAAGCCCGGACATATTCTTCTTCCAGCACCAAACGGGATATACTCAAAATGCGCTCCCTTAAAGTCAATCAAACTTTCGCTAAATCTTTCTGGTATGAAACTCTCAGGATCAGTCCAGTAGTTTGGATCACGTCCTGTTTTCCAAATATTGATGATAACTTTTGTATTGACGGGAATATTATATCCACCAATCTCGCACTCTTCCCGACACTCTCGGGGGACTAACAAAGGAAGAGGAGGGTGCAACCTCATGGTTTCCTTGATTACTAGCCTTAAGTAATCAAGCTCTTTAAGATCCGACTCGTAAACCTTTTTCTTACCCTTGAGAACTCGCCTAAGCTCCGCTTGTAGCTTTTGCATCACCCTTGGATTTATCATTAGTTCGAACATCGCCCATTCGATTATCACCGAAGAAGTATCCGTACCCGCTGCAAACATATCCTATACCAACAACACGAACACATAATCAAAACAACACATTAACATGTAATTTAAAACGATTCTTTTAGTTCTCAACATAATAATGCTGGTTCTTAAAAAATATTAAACCATATTTATACTAACCAATATGACTGCTTTGATGTTATCGTAAGTCAAGGGAAACTCAAGCCCACCCTCCTCTTTAACCCTCAACAGAACATCAAGAAGGTCTTCATTTCCGTCGATCCGTCCACCGGCACGACGTTCTTCATGGTCCGCGTGTTGGTTAGTGTCTGACCTACTCAAACTATCAGTCGAACAGCAAGGAAGTAATTGGCACGTGCATGCGCGGTCAAAATGAACGTTTGAGTCTGTTGAGTCTATTGAGGAATAAGACCTGGTTTGTAGGTCTCTTTCTGTTTGTTTTTTAGCACTATAAATAGGTTGCTCTAGTAGAAGAATAATCAGTCGAAAATACTCTCTTTTACTTCTTTTGTAATCAGTATTCAAGCATTTGAAGTGAAGAAATCATCCGACTGTTTTTAGTTATCTTGTTATATTGTTTTGCATTCATCTCTGATAGCCAACATTTGGTATCAGAGCTTGAGTCTCGATCCCTCTTGTATGCCTAAGTACCCTCGATTCAACACCATGACAACCTTGGCCACCACTTCTAACCCACCCAAAGACAGTCCGTTTCCATTCCAATGTCCTATCCTAACTTCCACTAATTATACAACCTGGGCAATCAAGATGGAAGCTGTAATGGATGCTCAAGGGCTTTGGGAATCCATTGAACCCACGGTTGGTATGGTTGTGGATGAGAAGAAGAGCAAGACAGCCCGAGCGTTCATCTTCCAGGCGATACCAGAAGAAATCTTGATGCAGGTAGCAAAGAAGAAGACAGCGAAGGAAGTGTGGGAGTCCTTGAAAACACGGTTCGTAGGGGCTGAGCGAGTGCAAAAGGCCAGGCTGCACACACTGAAAAGTGAATTCGAATCACTGCGGATGAAGGAAGGAGAGTCCATTGATGAGTATGCAGGGAAATTATCCGGGATGATCTCGAAATACAACAGTGTTGGAGCGGTGTTGAAAGATGATGAACTGGTCCGGAAGCTTTTCGATACAGTGACTGAAAAGTACATCCATCTGGTAGCTTCCATGGAACAATATTCAGATCTAGAGACGATGCCATTTGAAGAGGCCATCGGTAGACTGAAGGCGTATGAAGATAGACTGAAGCTACGTCAAGGGACAGGTTCTGGTGGTGAAAGTACGTTGTTGTTCACCAAGACAGAAGGCCAAAGTACAAGCAAGAACAGTCACAAGTGGAGTGCCACACCCAGCCGGGGTGGATCCGGATCAAGAGGAGGAAGATATGGATCTAGAGGTGGACGAGGGATAGGCCGTGGTAGAGGTGATAAAAGTGGTAGTAGATCATCTCAAGAGACCGGAAACAATGTTAGAAAGCCACGCGACAAAAGCCATATACGATGCTATGAGTGTCACCAACTTGGACACTACGCATCCGAGTGCAAAACGGGGAAGAAACAAGATCAAGAAGCACATCTGGCGAAAGAAAGTGATGAAGAACCGACTCTCCTGTTGAGTGTGTTTGGGGAAAAAACACCCTCGCCTGTTACCCTAGTCGAACAGAATGTGTTTCTACAAAGAGAAGATCGGGGTGATCAAAATAGACAAATGTGGTACTTGGATAATGGCGCAAGTAATCACATGACGGGTGAAAGTGAATTTTTTGCGGAATTAAACGGAGATGTAACAGGTCATGTAAGGTTTGGAGATGGTTCGAGAGTAGAGATCAAAGGCAAAGGGACTCTCCTATTTCAATGCAAGAACGGTGACCAGTTGATGATTCCTGATGTATACTACATACCGGCATTGACAAGTAACATACTAAGTCTTGGCCAGATGACTGAGGATGGATATGATATATCGCTGAAAGACAACTCTCTAAGAGTGAGAGATGAACAAGGAAGACTTGTGATGAATGTTACCAGGTCAGTAAACCGTCTGTATAAAATCGTTTTAAACCATGCAAAACCTGTGTGTTTAACGACTAGGTTGGAGGAAGATGCGTGGATTTGGCACGCCAGACTTGGGCATACAAATTTTCAACTCATGGAAACCATGGCCAAGAAGGGACTTGTATCAAAATTGCCAGAGATTGTACATCCAAGACAGATCTGTGAAAGCTGCCTCATAGCAAAACAAGTAAGGAAGAGTTTCCCCAAGGTGGCAAAGTGGAGAGCAAAGCAGCCACTAGAGCTTCTTCATGCAGATCTCTGTGGGCCCATCACACCACAATCAATAGGAGGTAATCGTTATTTTCTGTTGATCGTGGATGACTATAGTAGATACATGTGGGTGTATTTGATAAAAACAAAGGATGAAGCACTGTCAAAGTTCAAACTGTTTAAAACTCAAGTAGAAAAGGAAAGTGAGTTTAAAGTTAAAATGTTAAGAACCGATCGTGGTGGTGAATTTAACTCACAAGCCTTTGATGAGTTTTGTAAAGAGGCAGGTATAAGAAGACAGAAGACAGTTCCCTATACCCCACAACAAAATGGTGTTGTGGAAAGAAGGAACAGAACAGTGATGGGGATGACGAGAGCCCTATTAAAAACAATGAAGGTACCAGACTCATTATGGGGGGAGGCTGTAAATCATGCAGTCTATATACTCAACAGAGTACTTACTAAATCAGTAAGGGGCATGACCCCATATGAAGGTTGGAAGAAAAGGAAACCAAGCTTGCATTATTTAAGAATTTTTGGGTGTGTGGCCTATACCATAAAGTTGAAAAGTCATATCACTAAGCTAGAGGACAGAAGTATGCCTCTAGTTTATTTGGGAGTTGAACCAGGGAGCTTGGGATATAAATTGTTTAATCCCAAAGAAAAGAAAATTATAATTGCAAGGGAAGGTGATGTAGTGTTTAATGAACATAAAGCATGGGATTGGGAACACGAATCACAACAGCATGGTACACCTTCAACATGGACCCATGTGCACATGCATGGTGATGTGACAAATCATACCCATCAAGAAATTGGCAGTAATTGGGAGTGGTCCCCATGCACACCTAGTACTAATGTTTCCCCATTTATTAATAATTCTTTGCAGGATGTTGAGTATGAAGACATGCAAAGTCAAAAAGATTCCACAAGTCCTTTTCAAACAGCTACAACATCGAGCCAAGAACCAAACGTTCCTTTTGATGACACACCAAAGCAAGGTTGTCGCCCCTTAAATGAGGTGTATCAAGAAACCAAGGCTATGAGCAGAGAACAAATTCAAGACATGTATGCAAGAGAGGAGTTATTTCTCTTGAATGATGAACCATCTACATTTGAAGAAGCTGCATCAAATGCACACTGGAAAAAAGCCATGGAAGTCGAACTACAAGCCATAAATAAGAACAACACTTGGACCCTGGTTGATTTGCCCATTGATCAAAAGGTAATTGGGTTAAAGTGGTTGTTCAAACTGAAAAGAGATGCAAGTGGCAAGGTAACTAAACACAAAGCTCGACTGGTCGCGAAAGGCTATGTACAACAGAAAGGTGTGGATTTTGATGATGCATTCGCCCCAGTAGCACGATTAGAGACCATCAGGTTGTTGTTAGCATTGGCGGCTAAAGAAAAGTGGCTTGTGCATCATCTAGATGTCAAGTCAGCTTTCTTAAACGGAGAACTTAAGGAAGAAGTGTATGTGTCTCAACCAACTGGTTATGAAGTTAAAGGTAAAGAAAACATGGTGTATAAGCTAAACAGAGCACTTTATGGATTAAGGCAAGCACCAAGGGCCTGGAATGTAAAACTTGACAAGTCATTGAAGGAGCTTGGGTTTAGCAGATGTGCACAGGAACAAGCAGTGTACAAGGTACAGACCTCAAACTCAATCTTGATTGTTGGGATATATGTAGATGATATGATAGTTACTGGCTCAAGAGAAAAGGAGGTCCACGAGTTTAAAGAAAAGATGAAAGCCATATTTGATATGAGTGACATGGGCAAGTTGAGTTATTACTTGGGCATAGAAGTTGATCAGAAAGAAGATGGAATAATTGTAAAGCAAGAAGGCTATGCTTGCAAAGTGCTTAAAATGGCAGGGATGCTAGCCTGCAATCCAGCAAAATGGCCCATGGATCCTAAGTTGCAACTAACTAAGGATGACAAGGGGAAGCCAGTGAACTCGACAGAGTATAGAAGAATTATTGGCAGCCTTCGGTACTTGATCAATACTCGTCCCGATTTAAGTTACTCTGTTGGAGTAGTGAGCAAGTACATGCAATCCCCCAAAGAAAGTCATTATGCTGCAGTGAAGCAAATTCTGAGGTATCTTAAAGGTACCACAGGATATGGATTGAAGTATTTAAAAGGAGGAGATGGTAAAATAGTGGGATACAGCGACAGTAGTCATGGCACAGATATTGAAGATCGACGGGGTACAACTGGAGTAGCATTTTACTATTCTGGAAATCTAATAACTTGGTCTTCACAAAAACAACAAACAGTGGCGTTAAGTTCATGTGAGGCTGAGTTCATGGCAGCAACATCAGCTGCGTGCCAAGCACTATGGTTAAGGAATTTGATCAGTGATCTGACCGGAAAAGAAGCCCAGAAAGTCCAGTTGTTGGTTGATAACGAGTCAGCGATTGCCTTGATGAGAAACCCTGTTTTCCACGGGCGTAGCAAACATATTGACACAAGGTTTCACTTTATACGTGAATGTGTGGAACGGGAGCAAATTGATGTTCAACATGTAAGCGGGGATTTACAAAAGGCGGACATGTTAACTAAAGCACTGCCACGTGTTAAGTTCTGCGAGATGAGAAGTCTTATGGGAGTGGAGAATCTGAAGATTGGAGCAAACACTAAGGGGGAGAGTGTTGGTTAGTGTCTGACCTACTCAAACTATCAGTCGAACAGCAAGGAAGTAATTGGCACGTGCATGCGCGGTCAAAATGAACGTTTGAGTCTGTTGAGTCTATTGAGGAATAAGACCTGGTTTGTAGGTCTCTTTCTGTTTGTTTTTTAGCACTATAAATAGGTTGCTCTAGTAGAAGAATAATCAGTCGAAAATACTCTCTTTTACTTCTTTTGTAATCAGTATTCAAGCATTTGAAGTGAAGAAATCATCCGACTGTTTTTAGTTATCTTGTTATATTGTTTTGCATTCATCTCTGATAGCCAACACCGCGATGATGCGATCCAGCATCCGATCGATCTCGCGGTGTATCTTCATCAACTTCCTCCTCATTCCCATCACCAGATGCAAAACCTTAAACGAAGGAAACAAATCACAAACATCAAAACCACCAGATAACGACACCACCCGTTCAATCAACTCTACAAACACCCCTTGATCGTCGCATCTGCTTCCAACCGCAACCCTCGTCGCGACCACATTCATCGTCGCAGAGATCTTTTCACTAACATTAACCACTTCATGACATGATTGACATCCATTAACCATTGATTCAACAAGGTACCACGACTCCTGCTCACGAACCGACTCAAAAGATCTAACCTTCTTAGCACTCAAAAGCTCCAATATGCAAATCTTTCGCATTTGTCGCCAATACTCACCGTAAGGTGAGAACGCAATATCCGTATAGTTGTATCCGACTATTTCAGCACTTAGAAGTTTTGGTCTGTTTGCGAACGACAGATCGTTGGTTTTGATGACTTGTTTGATCACTTCTGGCGACGAGACCACGACCGCGGTGAACTCGCCGAGTTGGAGGTGGATGATGGGGCCTAGGGTTCGGGATAAGTTGGTGAGGGCTCGGTGTGGGAGTGAGCCGATGAGGTGGTGTAAGTGGCCGATGATTGGGAGCTTCCATGGGTGTGGAGGAAGGTTGTTGGAGGTTTTGAGGTTGGTGATGAAGAAGAAGAAGGTGAGGATGAAGATGATGAGTGAAAAGAGGATCTGGAGCTCCATTGAAGCTGGAGTTGAGTTGGAGGTTGTAATTAAGCTTTGTTATATAGGGAGTTGGCAAATGGGATTTTGTTGGGACTTGGGGAGGATAATTTGTGAATTGTTTTAGTATGGATGCTCTAAACTATGGAGACGTCAGGTTCTTTTTTAAAAGTCAATTTAATTTTTTTTAACGGTTAGGGGCTGTTTGATAAGATCTGAACCATTAAATATTGGATCAGTAAGATGTTTGAATGGTTAAGAACCTCTGAACCAGTAAATGCTGAACCGAAAACTGCTGCTTGGTTGAAACTCTGAATAAATGTGCAGAATGACTATTTTACTATCTAAATTATTTTGTACTAAATAAAATGTATCTGTTTATAATACAAGAAATTATAAATACTATCCAACTTTTCCCTCATTATACACCCATTAATATTATTGTTCTTAAAGAACACTTTTCCCCTTTATAAATACTACCCACCTTTTCCTCTTTATACTACCACCATTCCGCACCGGCCGGACCGTCGGAGAAGCACAAGCTCTGCCTCCAACTCCAGCACCGACCAGCGTCGTCCACCGACTGGTGCCAGCCTCCAGAGTCCAGCGGACCATCTTCATCATCGTCTGCAGTCGTTGGTGGTGGCTGACGAAGTGGCTCAAATGGTGGGGCTGAAAGGGAAGAATGGTGAGCAAAGGGTAAGCGGGAAATATCTGAGTCAGATATGGTCACAAATCTGACCGAATAAGAAGCTATTCAGAAACTATTTTTCGATCAGATGTGTACAAACCAAACACCATATATGACCGAATCAGACATATATGTCTGAATGATGTCATTAAGACCCAATCAAACAACCCCTTAAATTTCTTTAACAATTTTTATACGTAAATTAACTAATATTTTTTATATTTTCACGTAAAAATCCCTCAACACAAAAGTCTTTAAATACTTGTTTATATGTAAAAATTATTTAGAGATTTTTATACGAAAAGCAGAAAGTATGTTGATTTTTACGTGTAAAAAATTGTACAAGATTTTTATGAGAAACAACCGAAAGTATGTTAGGTGCTGTTTGTTTCTGAAGAGGTAAAACGTCTGCGGTATGCGGACCACATCTGCAGACATCTGCAGGAGAAGAGATGGACCAAACGTCTGCAGTCTGTAATAAGAAGACTGTTTGTTTTTTAAAATCTGCAAACTATTAAAACCCTTGTTTCACACCCTTTATTGAAACTGATTTCAATCTTCTGACCTTTATCGTCCCTCATTGTTCTTAAGAATTTCACAAATGCACATTCTCCCCCTGCACATTCACCACACCCACTACCATCTCCACCACATCTTCACCGATGCCGACACCCGCCTTCACCCGCCTTCGCCGGAGCCGCCCCACGCCACTCCACCTACGCCGGAGCACCTTCACTGACGTAGACCACCGCCTTCAAAACCGCCTTCACCGCCGACACCCACCTTCGCCCCCGACACCCTCTCTCTACAACTTTCTCTCTCTAGCTTTGTGTCGACAGGGATGGTGTTCACGGGTTCGATGGGTGAAGGTTGATTTTGGAAATCAAAGATTGAATTGGGGGTCGGTCGATGGTAGAGTTCGATGATGGTGGTCGACTGTTGAATTTGGGGTTCACGGGTTCACGGGTTCGATGGGTGGATTTGGGGATGGGGTTGAAGGTCGATGGTGGTTGTAGTCGGTTGAAGGTCGATGGGGATGGGGTGGATCGACAGGGGATGGGGTGGATCGACAGGGGATGGTTCGGCCGGTGGGGGGAGGGCTGGGGATGGTTCGGCCGGTGGGGGGAGGCGACGGGAGCAGACTAGAAATGTGGACTGTGGGTATTTGGGGGTTTGGGGTTGAAATGTGAAGAAGAGATGGGAAGATTTCTGAAGACTTTAGTCCACCTCTTCTTGGAGAAGAGGTCGCGCAGACCTTTTTTAATGAAATGTCTTCAGAAAAACAAACACTCTGCAGACCATAAACGTCTGCCCGCCTCTTTTTGGCGCAGACAAAAGAGCTTCAGAAGCTCTTTTTCAGAAAAACAAACACCACCTTAGTTTTTATACTATTTGTATATTAATTTATATCATATTTGAATTTGAACTCAAGACTTTTTTTTAAGAAGCGATAACTCTAAATAGTAGGCAAACATTCCAGTCTTTCTATCATGCATCCACCGGTTTAATTAAAATGTAAGGAAGTATTTGCACATGTTTGTATGTAGTTGATTATATACAAGTTCGTAAATTGAATATGTAACTTTTGCTTTTATTACCTATTATGAAATTAGCAAACGCGATGAACAGTGCGGGCCTCCATCTTGGCCGTTGATTTCTTATAAACAGATCTGCTCCGACCACGCGTCCTTATCTTTTCAAAGACGCACAAATACCTGTGCTTTGTGTGCTGTAGATCTGAGTCCTCTTCTCAGCCGTTTGGTCGTCGCCGTGGGTTGTGGGGTTTGTCGGCGAGTTCGACCGGTAAGTATGTGCTTTCGTTTTGTCCATCCCTTTCCGGCGAGGCGGTCCCCCCGGTGACCAAAATGCGGTGGCTCTTTGTCCTCCGTACATGGTGTCGCCTGCTTTGCCTGTGACAGGTTTTGTGGGTTGCCGTCGGCTCAGGTTATTTGCCTCCTATATTACGTTGTTGTCTGTACAAGAGACGACGCCGTCGGTGGTATTTGCGTGATGCCATAGGTGGCGTCTGTTTCACGGCGATGACCGCCAATCATCCGGCCGTTCCGGCTGCCTATGCATGCCTGTGGTCTCCGTATGGTGTATCTTGGCTCTTGGAGTGGTGTCGGTTAAGATCTCTGTAGATCTGATCGGCGATTGATGTCCCCGGTATTTGGTTCCCTTGGGTTCCGGTGGCGGTGGCGGTGGAGCTTGTCGCCGCTCTGCCTCGCCTTTGTGGTTGAGGTGGAGCAGGTGCCGCTCTTGTAGCCGTTGCCGATGTTAATGGCCATCTTTATTGCTCCCTTATCTTTGTGTTTCTATGGGCCCTTTTAACGTTTCAGATGTACCTATTTGTGGTGTCTTGGTTGTTGGCTGTTGATTCTGGTTATTGGGTTTCATTGCATTGTCGATGGGTGCGAGGCACTACCTCGCCGTCGCCGGTGGTTGCCTGGTATTCGCTTTTCCTTAATGGCAGTGCCGCATAGTCGCGGTTAAGGTTTGTTTGCCGCTGGACTTGCGTTACGTTCGCGGTTTGGTTGTCCTTGGCACTGTGGTTGTTGTAGCCCTGTTTTAGGTCTTTTTCGGGTAACAATAACAGTTATGAACCTTTATTTTTCTGATGTTGGTTGGGTGCGTGAGAGACTGCTACGATGTTTTTGAATGTTTGATGAGTCTCCCTTTTGGTTTATTATTAGACCGATGATGGCGACTAGCAGATCGTCTGAGGCATTACTCTCATCTCGATCTTCATGTGGTTACGAATTGTTGGTTGGTCTTCATTGCGTGGCTATGATGAAATTAAACGTAATAGATAAACGTTGAAATAGGTGCAGTCTTGGCGGGGCAGATTTCGAGGACGGTGGGTTGTTACCCGCAACTCTTTGCAGCCATAATGCCCTCATTCCGTTTATATTTCTGAGCCTATCGATTTGTGGTATTAGCCGTCCCACGTTCGTTTTGAATTGCAATTTTGAGGCTGTGATGATAACTCATTAATAGTTAGATATTATAATCCTTTGATTACCTGTGTTTATCTGAGCTTCGCTTATATCTGTTTACTTCGCGTACAAGACTGCGACCTAACCGCCGCGAAGCGCGGTTGGTTTTCTACTAGTTATAGTGATATAGTAGTTTTAGTATTATATTTATATACATAGTCAAGAATTATATTGTTTTCATTGATTAATTCGTGTGATAGATTAATTATAATATATATTAAAGACATATGTCGGTGTGCACAGTGATTTGCTACAGTGATTCGTGATTCGGTACAGTGATTTGGTGGTAGATTTTCCCTTTTTCCCAAGCCTTATCCTTCATCACCACCATCAACACCTCTTCCACCTAAACCCACATCTTAACTTTTCTCTGTAATTAACACCAATCACCGGAGTAGATTCCGGCCACCGGAGGAACCACACGACGGTTGTCATCTTCGACCCTCTCCCGGTACGTTGTCGCCATTGTTGTTTTCTTCTTATGTTTTCTCTTTTGCTCTCTCTCTTTGCAAGTTTGCTTCCGATTTTACATGGAGTTGAGCTTCTATTTGGGTTTTCGGTTGTTGCATGTGTTTGGATTTTGTTGATGATGGTTTAGGGCAAGAGGGGTTGCGTTGGTGCTGCCATTGTTATCTTGATGTTCTTGATTTCACTCTATTTCACCTTCAAACACAACAGTTCCTGCAAAAAGACCAAAACTTTACCTCAAAAACCCTCAATCCCCAACATCTCTAAAGAAATCCGGGAAATCCGAGTCGACCCGACCCGATCGAGTATTGAAGAAACCCCAAATAACATCCACAAGCAGCAGATACAGCAGCACCCGGGTCAAAATCCGTTTCAAGAATCCGATTCTTTGGTGGTTGTTGATAGGCATAAATCGACACAAATTCTTCTTGAACAAAAATGAATCAAAACATAGAACTTATCAGAATTATTACTAACCTGCAATAATATGTTGCAGACTAAACCTTATACAAGAACGAGATGAACAAGCTGTTTGAATCAGCACAGAAGAAATCTGATGAAATGGGTATATATTTTATTGTGTGATTTAGGGGTGTTTATGATTGTGAGTGGATTGGTGATGGTGTTGATTTTGTTTAAAGGAATCTTGCGTTAAATAGAATGGAAAAAAGGAAGCACGGTGTTAATAGAATGATAGTTTTGAATAGGATAGACAAAGACTGATGGGTGCTAAAATGCACCAGGGGCGCACTAACACACAGGTCCAAACATTAAAAAAAACAGCACATACAGCACAAAATTTAGAAATCAAAACAAAGCAGCATGCCTATGGAACAGCCCCTCCCACTTCTACACTCCACCTCATTATTACAATCAAGAAAGATGGTTGGTTCCTACATCAAATTCCCCCACAAACCTCTTCAAACAATTTTATTCATCAATCTTTCTTGTGTTTTCTAAAAGATTCAACCTTTTATAAGCTTTTTCTCTTTTCCTTTAATTGGTTGTTCTTCTTTTTGTGGTGGAGTGAAAGGAAGAACACTTCAGCTTTTCTTTGGCTGTCTCTGTTTTTGGTGCATGATGGGTAGCTGCTGGTGTAAACGGAAACCCTCAATTTACAGAGTCTCATCCAACACAAAACCAGGTGAGTTTTCTGATAAACTTCTTGATTTTGATCTCATTTATGTGGGTTAAATACATATTTTTCAACTGGGTGTTATATAATATGCAGTTTGAAGCAGATTGTAGGTAGGTTTCCTTTTCTTCCATGATTAGAACCACTTGCAGAAAAACATTTAGTTTAATTTAAGGGTGTGTTAAAAAAAAGGTGACTACTTTACTTAGGAAGAACAACTTTTAAATTTTTATGCCGAAAGCCGAAAGTTCTTTGTCGTGGGCAGGTAATATTGTTTGTATGATGTGAAATCAGATGTGATCTATGTGCTTTTGTATGAGGGTGTTTGCATTACATCAAGATGATACTACAAATGGATTTAATCTATCCAGATGAAGGTTGCATCTTATATATTTGCTATATGTAAATTCATGGATTTCATTATTTGATGACTTTTAGTTTTTTATGTACTTAGGTTGAACATGTTCCATCTGAGAGCAATTTGCTTGTGGAGGTTGACAGTAGATGCATTGTAAAACTATTTTATTCTTTTCAAGATGCTGATTATTTGTACCTTATAATGGAATATTTACCTGGTGGTGACATCATGACTCTGCTAATGAGAGAAGATATTCTTTCTGAGGATGTTGCTCGATTTTACATGGCTGAAAGTATCTTGGCCATTCATTCTATTCACCAGCATAACTACATACACAGGTATCATATTATGTCTCTTAATAAAACAGTATATACTTGATTTAAGTGTTCCAATTGCAGAATGAATATACATTAAAGCATGTGAACTTCTTTTCACTTGTAGGGACATTAAACCAGATAACCTGATACATTGGTCGGTTGCTACAGTGACCAGACCAAGGGTATTTTTGGTATTTTATATGCAAGCGATACGTGTTGCAGCCCTAACTCTTTACCGCTTTATGTTCTATTTTCTTCCGACATGTGTGCTCCTCGATTGAAGAAGGTAACAAGATTTCATGGGTAATCGGTTTTCAATCTATATTTTGCTCAGGGTTCGTCATTTGTGCTTGATCAATTGAAGAAGTTAACGACCGAGGGTTCATGGGTAATCGTCGTTTCTATTAGGATTCCCCTTTTCTCTTAAACCAATCGAAGTCGTAAGCTTTCAATCCATTTCGTATGTTCTTATGCACTTTTGCTTTTAATTTATAGTTTACTTTCACTTGATTGTTTTGTGCCTTTTTTTAATCTTTAATATACCCGAGTGTCAACAGTGGGAAGATGAATTGTGTTGATGATGATTTCAGTGACGACTCTCTGAACCTGAAAAACTTGAAACCAACGTCAAGAAAATGTAAGTAAAGATTATGGTTTTAGACTTTAGATCGATTTCTCAATTTATCGGTTATTCTTTCTCGAAGACGCATACTCTCAATTAGAGCAGAGTATATTGATACAAAAATATTTAAATATGATGACATTCCCTCTCAAATACATGTGGTGGTGTTACGTCTGAAGAAAATATATAGGATATTATTAGACATAGAATATACTTGTATATGTATATGGGTCTCCCGCGACAACGCGCGGGGCCAACCTTCTAGTTTGTATATAAATAACTATATAGTTTAATAGTCCACATGCCTATCGAATCCCTATACACAAAAGATGCGAAAGCAGCAAGAAGAAGATACCATAGCACCATACAAACAACATATAACAACATATTGAGAAAAACATTTAATTACCTTTCTAATCTTAGGGAGGAGCGGGCGGTGTCCGAAGGGGCCTTCAGGTAGGTCATACTCGGGTGGTAACACCGCCGTCACCCTCTCGAGTAGGCCACCGGGTACCCAAGCTCGGGTTCCAGTAGCCGATACACAACCCGATTTCTAACGGATATAAAGCCGTTAATGTTACCGTTGGCGAGTCGTTGGAGGCCAAGAAAAAAAATTACACTATAAATACTCACACACATACACAATATTAATCTACACAAACACACATATACAAACACAAACACAAACACAATCAAAATATATTGTCATGGATCCCCGAAGGTAAAAAAACTAGTAGCAAAAAATCCCGATGTGCTGGTTCGAGCTCCCGAGGTGGTGGTTTGAGTTCCCGAGGTGGTGGTGGCTCGTCCCGAGGGTATTCACCGCAATCTTATATACCACAACCATCACCACCACAATGCGGATACCCACCACAAGGGTATTCACCGCAACCTCCACCGATGTTTAATCCATTTTCATACTAAAATCCAAATTTTGGTCAACCCGACTTCCCGATCGATGAACCACCGATGTTCGATCCATTTGCCTACCAAACCCAAAATGTACCGGATGATGAAGAAGAAAAAGAAGAAGAATTTGTTCCGGACACTCAACAAGAGTATGAAGATGATGACGAAGACGAATACCCGATCGAGCAACAACCGCAACGATTTTTTACAAAAATAAATACATTTAACGGTTTTTATATTCAAGCGGTATGTATTTGATTTTTTTACTTATTTTTTAAAATTTAAGTATGTATTTAATTACAAAAAATAATTATTATTTTATAATTGTAGGAACATTTATGGCGTAGCGGATGTTCCGATCTTGACGTGATGAGGAGGGCATTAACGGATTATCAAAAGAAACACCCATCCGGTTTCAATCATCTTAGAGCTTAGGAAATTGCAAAAGATCATGTAAAATGATCCCAAATGCTGGTCATGGGTGTCACACCCCAACCTTGACGGCGGAATCGTCGAAGTGTGATAGTTACGATTGTTCACAGTCACATAACGCTATTGCCTGAAACATGTTAAAAATAAAAGGTCAACATAAAAATGTTGGTGAGCATTCTATAGTTTCGTATACATAAGTATATAAAAGATGGCGATTCATGTTGTAAGTTAGAGAACAAAGTAACTAGGGATGTAAGACAGAATGCACAATCAAACCTTGACAAAGTTTTACAAGTTTCAAACGTGTACTTGGATCAACCAAGTTATAAGTATATACGATTAGCTAAGTGTACTTGGATCAACCAAGCAGGCTTGTCAGGCCCATAGATCTATGACGTCGTCAGGCTAGCAATAGTTAATGATTGTACATGTATTCGACATTACATGGTAGCTACAAAATTCAACATATCACAACACACAAGTAAATTGCCATAAGTTTACAAGATTCAACGTGTTTACAAGTGTAACGTTTATAATGTAACGTTTCACCCAAAAGTGTGTGAAATAATAAAATGGGTATAGAAATACTCACTTGATCAAATAAGTATATATTTTGGATGATTAATAAGAAATAATCTTAAGTGTCGTTTCGGCGTAGTCCTTCACGAGATACCTAAGAATATATATATATATTGGCGAGATTTAAGTTTAATTATATTAAGCTTAACGTTTTAACGCGAACTAGGGTTTCGATATGAATTTGGTATTTGCCAATTATATTTACCAAATGGAATAAATTTATATTTTCTTTGGAAATTATATATATTTGTATTTTATTCGAAGATGTGAAAAGAAACAATTATAATTATTTAAATGGTGATATATAAAGTTTAAATAAAGTTTTATAACTAAAGTTTATCACTATTTAAATAAAATTAATTAAAAAGAAAATATTTGGAAGCTTTTGAAAATATTTAGAATTTATAAAAATAATTTTTATATTTTTCTAAAATTTTCTGTAATTATTTTTAGGCTAAAAAAGCCTTTAAAAAAATGTTGGGGGTGCCCGGGTTCGAACCCGGGACCTCCAAGGTGGCATGCAATGTCTTAACCAGTGAACCAGGCTTACAGCCGCGGTATGTTTTGGTTTCAAATTGTTTTAAACATCAATTACCAGATAGCCCCAAATCGAATGAAACCCTAGGTTGATTTGATCCAAATTGAAGATCAGTTCGAATCTGTTAATGAGTAGATTAATGGGGCTTTTGATCCCCATGTAAAACCGAATGTATAGGTATGTTTAATTACCTGATTGGAGACTCAAATTGTCAAGAACAGATCAAGAACAGTCGCGGCTAGGGATGAAATTGGTTCGAGGTGAAATTGTTGATGATAATCAAATTCGTTGTACAGGAAGTTTCCAAGGATGATAATGATCAAAAGACCTCTTTTAATTTTGTGTATTTGAACTCATATGATGGGATTCGAATGAGTTGCAGGTCGAGACAGAGGTGATGATCGAACTGGTTTAATTTGTGTGTGTTCTGATGAAATGGGAGTTGCATTCGATTTATAGTGAGCTAAAGTTCGAGTGGTTTGATTAAATTTTATTAAGTTAGTGTTTGAGTGGGTTATCTAGCCGTTTGAATTGGTCGGGAATAAAGTGGATTATAGCCGTTAATTTGTTTGATTCATCGCGTGTTACCGTTGATTCCAGCTCGAATTGGATCTAAGAAACGACTCGGTCAGGTTATGGGGTTCGAAACCGGGTAATTTGGTCGATTTAGGCTTCGCCGGAGAGTCTCCGGAGACTCGCTGGAGTTCTGGCCGGAAAATCGAGGGATAGGAGAGAGAGAGCAGTTGGGTTTTGAAAATTTACAGAACTGGTCCCTGCGGTTTGCGTTTTGATATTTTATGCTAAAAACTTCTTTTTGAAGTTTGATAAATTACAAAACTGTCCCCTGGACGTTTATTATTATTATTATTATTATTATTATTATTATTATTATTAAGATTATTATTATCATTAACTAATAATAATAATAATAATATTATTATTATTATTATTATTATTATTATCGCGTCGTAAAATACGAGATGTTACAATGGGTGAGTCATCGGGTAGTCATTCCGATCAAAAAAGAAAGTCGTCGGACTCCGAAAACTACCCGAACACACCTGATGACCATCAACCGCCTCACATGCCTGACCTCAACCAAAACGCGAGTCCTACGAAACCGACCCGTAAAGTAAAAACGTCCTCCGACTCGGCGAGCGTTAATGATGGTTTAAGCGACCAGCTCGTGTCTTACGCTTCAATGAAATAACAGTTGGTCGCCGTAAAAAAACAAGTTTATAAAATTATCGTATTGTTAGAAGAACAAACACAGGCGATAAGAGAGAAGCGGATAGAGCGGGACCTAAAAATATTTATGGAATCGCATGATCACATCACCGGTCCAATTTTGTAAATAATATTTGACCGAAAATGAAAAATAGCTGAGAAATATAATTGGCCTTGTGATTTTAGTTTTTTATATTTTTTACGATTTTTTATTGTATTTGTATTTTTATTGTATTCGTATTTTTATTTTTTATTATTTGAATTATTGTAATTTTTATTTTTTAATAAAAGTTAACTATCTTTTTAATTATTTTAATATTAAAATAAAAGTTTCAGGATAGTTCAGGGTAGCATTTCCAGCTTTTTAGATGATTCAGGGTAATTCAGGGTACTTGTAATGTGGCAACGTGTGATTGATGGATTTAAAGGTAGTACATGGTAGTTTAAAATAGTGCCCCCTCCTCCCTTAGTTAAATAAAAAGTAATTTATGTCACCTTTCTTTTTGTTATTTTCTTTATCGTTACAGTGCATTTATCTTTATTTGTGTTCGCTTTAATCTTAGTCAAAATCAATCTACTGTGTCATATAGCTAATAGATGCATGGATTGGACCAATATAGTTATTAGTGACGGATCTATAAACATTTTTAATAGGGAAAATGTTAAAAGATCGTTTGACCTATCATAATATAATATATTTTTGGTCTGGTTCGGGTCATACGGGGTCGCTACGGTTCATTACCGAAGAAAATTGTTAAAACGGTTTCAAAACTCTTGTATTTGTATATATATCAAAAGCATACTAAAACAATTATACTCAAAAAAATGGTTATATGTGATGTCTTTAAACAATTACACCTATAAAAATAATGATATGTAATATGTTTGAAACAATTATACTCGTCATTAAAATGATTCTCAAATAGTCAAACCCTTTTACGTCGATGATGTTCAGCATTTTAAAAACAATTTTGGTCAGTAAATATAACAAATAATCTCTCTCATACTTTAAAATCAATATAAACTAGTTTATACATCTGTGCGCGTTGCGCGCATAATGGACAAACTAAAATGACTTAAGATAATTGTTGGACTCGGAACGGGTGTTTGGTTGCGGCTGCTAACCGTCAACGGTAGTCACGCCATATCAACTTATACCACTCCACCAATGTCATCACGACCTTAACATGAAAACAACGGTAGTCTGAAATGAGCAATACCTCTCTTCATCGACAACAACAGCAACAACATATCAATAAACCAACAGACATCAGAAAGAGAACCATGAATTTGTCGGCAGGTCTTGGATTAGATTTTTCTCATCATCATCGACATAATTAAGTAAATCTTCATAATGTCAATCTTTTAACGGTTTAACCCTGACACGATAACAACAGTAGCAAACCACCTGCCATCATTATTTTGTCTAACCACAGTATCGAATAGAGGGGTTGACCACCACCGACGGGTGGCGGTACTAAACCAACTGAAACAGCAAATCGGAGCACCAAACAAAGGGCAAGTCGACATGCAACCATCGGGGCAACCGTAACATAATCACTGAAATACAATCGTAACCCACTATCTATACTGCCGCCAACAATCGGACATGGTCACCGTCAACGTGGGTGCAACCGCCGACAACACCCAAACATGAATGTCTTTTTCTAAAAAACCTGAAAAATATAGAAAGAACGGAGTGCAACAACCAGTCGTACTATCAACATTGGATTAAGTGCACCCCAAATAAAGACCACCACCACACACAATGTTGGCAACAACCGCAAACCGAGCACCGCTGATGGAGGTATGCCCGATGGCAACACAAAGCGAGAAATGGTAGCCAAGCTGAAGCGGGCACTGCGGCCACCGTGTCCAACACTACAAACCACCTCATGCAATCTTTCTCTCTTTACAACCGAAACCGGCCACCGCCGATGGGGAGAGGATTGGTGTCCACATGTGAGGCGAGGAGATGACGGCCCTGCCGGAGCGGCCACCACCCCCGTTGTCTCCAACAACACCAAACATCGCACAAACCCTTTCTCACTCTATATTCGGAACCGGCCACCGCCCCAGTGGTCAGAGTATGATACGGTGGTGCATGATTGATTTGATTAAACTCCATATTTCGTGTAAGTGCACATCCGATCCTCCCCCATGCTCCAAAACTTTGTTAAAGCTCCCAAAATATATACTTTTGTATTCTAGCACATGTAAACATTAAAACACTCAAAGTACACATGTTCGACACTAATACCATATAAATAAAACAATTAAACATTATAAGTTTTGAATAAACATCCCACGATCAACATGTAAAAGTTTATGAAAACAAACAACTTCAACCTCTTATTTATTTAAAGATATTCTATTAATAATAATTTACATATGGTCCTGATATACAGACACCCCCATGTTATAAATCAACACCCCCTATATGTCTCGTATAACATCACATGCAACGTATAGAATCGAAGATACTAATAACGAGAAAAATTCAAAGAAGCTGTCAGAGGACCGTACGCCTCATATAGCGCTATACGACCCGTAATACAACACATATAGGACTATACGACGCATGCAACAAATTTCGACATTGACTGCGAGGAAAAATTCAGAGGGTTGTAGAGTGGTTATACGTCCGTATACTGCTATACGACCTACCTATACAACCCTTAGAAACTTCTGAGGTATTGTACTATACTTTAAAAACCATAGAGCAAAGTGTTTAAGCATGGTGTACAAGTGAATAATGCAGGTAAATATCTCAAAGTTTGAGGATAGTTTTGTCCGGTTCTTAGCCGCCTCTTTGTTCTCTCTCTCTCAAAACATCTACTCTCTGTTTTCTCCCAATACCACAAACACCGCCTTCTTCCTCCTCTTTGTTCTCTCTCTCTCAAAACATCTACTCTCTGTTTTCTCCCAATACCACAAACACCGTCTTCTTCCTCCTCTTTGTTCTCTCTCTCTCTCAAAACATCTACTCTCTGTTTTCTCCCAATACCACAAACACCGCTTTCTTCCTCTACAAAGCACTGCCACCATCATTCTTCCACCTTCAAAGTCAGATATTTCGGGGCTCACTTTGCGGGTCAGAGTCGGTGAGTGGATTTCGTGTTTCGCTATCTCTTTCTTCTCCCTTATTGTTGCTGCATTTGTGACTTCTCTCTATGTCGAGTTCTATCATTCTGTTGGTGTTTTGTGTTTTTATTTATTTATTTTAGGGATTGTTGTTGTTGTTTGATGATGGGATTCAAATATTCGGAATTAGGGGTTTTTGGGGTGGGTGCAATTGAATAATCGATCGGCTGTTCCGCTTTTTATTTTGCTGATTTGAGGTTTAGGCAATTTTGCTTTTGGAAATTTGTTTTGATTTGGTGTTCAAAGATTAGGCATGAAAGGGATACATGATTACTTTGACAGGTGCAATTGTTCTTATTCCTTTGATTAACTGGTAATCTTGATGATATTGGTTTCTTCTTGCTCCCAGTATCATAAATGGTGAAGGAGAACATAAATATCCTGCTTCCAGTTTTGTTGTGAATTGTAAAGGTACATCTTTTACGTTACTATCAATCTTTTGCGTTACTATCAGTCTTTTAAAGAAATAAAGCATCAACAACCAGTTTCTATTACCATTGTGGTGTATGAGATTATGATCTATATTTTGCATTTCATATATTATTTGTCAAATATTGCAGGTGATGCATGCACATGAGACGTTGTGATGTTTGAACAGAATGTTTATGAAATGTAAGGACCCTTTCATCAATACACTTGATTAATTTGTTTCCTATGTTGTGCCCCTTTGTTCTAAGTAGGTGATGTTAATCGACAGCCAACACATTAGGTGAAATAGTACACGATGAAAATAAGCAGGAACAATGAAACTGATTGCGGCATTTGGAAACCATAAGTGGTTTGGTGCTTTCTATTGTCCCAAAGTAGTTGTATATTTCAAGTACCTTAGAGCCCTTAGACTAGCAAATATATGTGAACTTTAAGGGGCTTTGCATGAACCTACTAAGTACACCAACAGTGAAGGACCGAAGGTAATAGCAGGCTGCTTTAATGTCATATGGATCAGGGTACCAACAATTTTAGGAACTCAGTAGTATAATTAACCTCATTGCCTTCATTTGAGAACAACTTGATGTTGAGTTCAAAAGGAATTGAAGCAGCTTAGACATTCTCCATGCCAAACTTCTTTACAAGTTCTTAAACATACTGCTTTTGATGCGGTAGCAAATCATGCTTACTTTCTAACCCAAGGAAATGTTGAAGTAGGCCCATATCTTTCATTTTAAATTGAGTCACTAGGTTTTCCTTGAGTTGTTTTGGTACACCTTCGTGATCACCAGTTAGTATCAAATCTGATATTTGGTATTTTCCAGTATATCCTTTACCGATTTATAGGATAGTTAGTTAGAAATGATTATGATTGTAATCTGTTACATATTTAGATAGGATGGATGTATTCTATAAAAAGAAATTTAGCTACGTTGTTCTCCTATGTATTACTGTTCATTATGTACATAAACTAGATATGTAAAATGTTTCACGTATTATTTTGCGTAGATTAAAGTTGAAAAGTACTTCCCTTAAGATGCAGATATTAATAACACAAAAACGTCCGCCGCATCGCGCGGGGGCCCATTTGCTGGTTGATTTATAATTATGGGACAGTGTCCCATTAACCGATGTTTTAAAATAATAATAAGGCCCCAGCTAATTAAACACCCTGTCAGGTGTTAAACATACGCCCTTTGACTTTTGTCACGGCCGGTGAAGGGCCTCACGGGTCGTATGGGTTTCAACATTTAATTTTCACACCAACATCTACTCACGGGCCGTGTAATACATAACGGCCCGTAAAATCTCATCCCCACGGACCGTGAACATCTCACATAACGGCCCGTGAGTTCTCTCACGGCCCGTAATTGTCCTTCTGAGAATTTACTTTCCTCGATTTGCGTGCGCTTTTAAATTTTATAATTATGTGACGCGACGTATTATTCCTTGATTCGATTTAAGATTCTATATAAACCGTTATATATATGACTTGTTATATGGTTAGTGAGAAACGAAACAGTTAAAATGTCTTCTCGTGGAGGTAGGAGAAGACGTCAAAATGAGTCATCTTCAAACTCACGAGATATTGTGGAAAGTGTTCCTGATCCAATAGATAACCATAATTGGCAGAACGGGAGGAACTGGTCTCAGAATATTATTCACTTTATAAGTAACGGTGACTCCCAAACATGTAGAGTGTATTACATGGGTCATTCCGATATTCCGTTACAATTTTGGCGTGAATTACTCGGAAACGTGTCTTTAGGTACAGAGGTATGATTTAAAGTTTTTTATATATTTTATTTTATTTTAAAATTCTAACAATTAAAAAGTTGTTGTTTTATAGCATGTTCGGGCGTGAACAAATAGACTCACAATATGGAGATACGAAGAAATACGTAGAACCGAAGACTTGCCGGGTAGTGATCGTTAGACGATTCTCCCATTTGAGTGGTTTAACTTAATATACTCGGGGTCCGTTAATGGTAACGAATATGGAGACGGGAGTGACTGTCTATATCCCGCGTTATGGGAAGTTGATACAGTAATAATGTTTTCATGTTTTACAATAAAAATCATAAATTTATAACCATGAATTAAATTGTTTTGTAGGTTTACGTACCAATGACTGATGACGAAGAAAATTGGTATCTTTTTAAGATTTCTATGGACTCACTACAAGTTCGTTTATATTCTCCATACGAATGCCGACCAAATACGTGTGATGATTCATGGTGCATTCATCGTAATGCGCGAACGATTTTCGTACAATTCGAATCGTACTTTTTACATTTTCTGTCACGTATACAATATTGGCAGCACTCAGGACAAGAAGAAATCGAAGAACTGGTGGTATCGGGTGAAACCGTTTGGCCCCCTAACGCCGGTCATATTGGTCGAGATTCGGGAGTTGTAATTTGTATGTTATTGCGTAGGTTGGTTCAAAATAGATCTTTAGAGTGGCAAGAGGTTAGCTTACAGGATGCTTGCTTTAGATTCCGAAGATTTATGGCAGAAGAACTGTATTCTAGACGTGTAATGTAGAACAGTAATGAAATATTTTATTAAAACATAAACGTTTATTAGTACACTTTTTTAAAAACGATAAACCGTTATTATCACACAAAAATAAAACACATAATTTTTAATCTTCTTGATCTTTATAAAATATCCAAGCCGCAAAATGGTTAAAGGAAATTCCAAATTTCTCCCGATATATTTCTTGAGTTCTTGTCATAATATCCGTATCATTCCATAACATATTTCGATTGTTGTAAACGTCTTTGTAGAGCCGGTGAAATGTCGTGACCTTCCTTCTCAAGTCAGACCACTTGTTGCTAAGTTCACGAGTGGTGCGATATTCTTCACGTTCGAGAATTTGATGAAAACGAGTTGAAACCCGGTTCCAAAATATTGAATTTGGCGGGATAGTACCTGAATTTTCGATACAAGATCTTACTAAAGTCACCTCCTCTTCATCCGTCCACGGATTTTGATCACTTGTAGCACTCATGTTTTGGGTATTGAGTAAATTTGTGTGAATTGTTTGTGTCAAGCGGCTGAATTTATAGACTTAAAAAAGTTTTATACGGCCCGTGAGGGGCTTTACGGGCCGTGACAATGTCCCCATACGGTCGTGTAGTGTAAACGGTCTGTTTTTAAAAACTACAAAGAATCACGGGCCGTGACAACGGTCACGGGCCGTATGATAAAATGGTAACAGGCCGTGAGACCCTTCACGACCGTGAGGTCAGATAATATATAGGACCTCACGGCCCATTTGTTCATTTACGCCCCCAAAACACACATACGATTTACTCCGTCACGACCTCCGTATTTTCATCATTTTCATACACCGACTCCTTACTAAGGTACGTATTCAAATCTGTATTTTATTTTTGTGTATTTTTTGTTTAAATATATTAAAATTATATTTAAAAAAACTGGAAAATTGAAATGTTTTGGGGGTTACGGGCCGTGAAGGGTCGTCACGGGCCGTAACCTTTTGAATTTTCAAAGGGTTACGGGCCGTGACCCTCCTTTACGGGCCGTAACCCTTTGAAACTTCAGTGGGTTACGGGCCGTGAGAGACCTTCATGTCACACCCCGACCGACGGCGGAATCATCGGAGCGGACGAGGGAATGATGGATTGTTCATAACACATGGTTGTCTAATAGTGGAAATAATATTAAAATCAGATTACATAATAGAATAAGTACAACATACACAAATACAACAATCGAAACCACAAATAATAATTGTCTTTTATTTTAACTAGGTCCGTGTCTTAGATGAGCACGTAGAAGTCCACTATCTTGCTTAACCTGAAATCATGTGAGAAAATAAAGTCAGCTAACGAGTTAGCTGGTGAGTAATCACAGTTTTGAATATACATATAGATTGATTGATTGATCCATCGATTGTAATTCAATTCACAAGGTAATATTAAGACTTATATGGCAACCGCGAAGCATATAGATAAACCGACACAATATAAACCCCTTGACTTGACACTTGCATATAATAGACTCCACACAAACACCATAGATTGATTAATTGCCTCTGGCACAATCACCACTCGTAAGCCATATGGGGTGGGTTATCCAAACCAGTAGATCTACATTGTTGCCAGGATTGATTGATTGATTGAATTAGGGTTCTACTGTCGTCCAGTTTATCACAGTATGTTCACGTAATTGCAAGTAATAACATAACCTGTCTTGAATTGAATTGAAAATGAAATAACAATGGAATATCATGATAGAATATATTGTTTCACATGATTTCCCCCAAATAGGAAATGATATAAAAAGGGGATATGAATACTCACTTGATTGATGAGATTGGATTTTGAACGTGATAGATTAGACACCTACAATTTCCTTATGATTAACCTAAGGAACGGTATCTCGTATTAGAATAATAATGATTTGAGAATTTGGGAATGTATTAGGGTTTTCATTTGATTTCGAATGCTAGTTTAAATAAACTAATTTATTTAGTTAAAAATGTTTGAAATAATTAAAATGAATTTATTGAAAATGAATATGTTTAAAATTTAGAAATAAACGTATTAGTTTACGTATCTGTTTGATTTATTGTGGGAAAATAAATAATTAATTTTATTAATTAATTATGTGAAATAAATTAATATGTGTAATTATTCAATTTATTAAAAGAAATGAATTTGAAATGATATAAATATATAATTTATATATTTAATCATTATTTAAAAAAATAAATATTGTGTGAAATTATTACAAATAATATTGTGTCAAATAATAATTTAATAAATTAAATTATCATTAGGAGTTCATTTTTATTTAAATAATTTTGTATTATTTATAACTTTATTTATTTAAAACATTTATTAAAAATAGCTAAAATATTGAAATAAATTCCATAAAAATAATTTTGTTGTTTAAATATTTTTAATGTCTTAAAAATATTTTTTATGATTTTTAGGAATTTTTTTAGAATTTTTAAAGGCTTAAAATAGCCTAAAAAAATGTTTAAAAAATTTAGGAGGTTGCCGGCTTTCGAACCAGGGACCTCAAGGATGAAATGGGGCGCAGGAACCAGTGGGCCAAGAGCCCTATCAGCGATTAAATCTGGTTTCTTTTCCTTTTAAACCATTTAAACAAAAACCCCCAAATCACTTCGAGCCCTAGTTTGATCTTCGCCCAAATTGACCATCAAATCGAGTTTCTTTGCAACCAAGATCATAGGGCTTTTGTTCCTTATGTAAAACCGAGTGTGTGTAGGTATTTAATTGCATAGATAGTGTTCGGTTGAAGTCTTACCCAAATTGAACAGATTCGCGATAAGGTGTGTACTCGTTTGATGATCAAATCACAACCATAATCAAATTAAACCTAGGGGAAGCTTCGTATGATGATTGGGACTAGAAACCCTCTGCCAATTGCAAGTTTTGAAGCTCGATTTGTGGTGTTCGAACAGTTGCAGATCCGCGATGAAGAAGGTATTCGAATGGTGCTCAAACCGTGATTAGAATCAAATTAAACTTTAAGGAAGCTTTGAATGATGATTACAAACAAAATCCCGTTATCAATTTCGATTAAAACTGACCGGAGATGGGATTTCAAGGGTGATGCAGGTCGACGATCGGGAGGTAGTTCGAAGGTGATGTTCGGTGTGTTTTAGATCGATCTGAACATGGTGGAAGATTATAAATGCTTAAAGATTCGATAGTGCGCGTTTAATTTGGTTATTTTCAAGGTTTTAGTGCGATTTATGGCTGTAAAGCAGCCGAATATCGTGGGTGCGATCGGGGAAGGAACAGGGGGGTGGGGTTGGGTATTTCAGAATTACACTTTTGGTCCCTGATGTTTAGGTTGCTTATTAATTCATGTAAAAACCTTTAAATTAAGTTTTGGAAATTACAAAGTAACCCTAGACTTATACAAACTAATTTGAATAATAAATTATAGCTACTATTAAAACCTTATAAGTTTATTAAAAGTCATTTTATAACTAAATAATTTGATAAAACTTTTCCATTTAGTTATTTATCGTAAAATGATTAATAAATCTTTATAACTTTATGTGAAGATTTATTTCTAAATCAATAAATGATTACAAGTTGTTTACATTATAAAGAGTTCATAATAATAAATTGCACATTTAGTGTATTTGCTCCATTAGGATTTTTAAATAGTTTAATAATGAAATTTCAAAATAGTTTCGGGTTTGGGTTTTATCTCCGATAATGGCGAATGTTACAGTCTCCCCTGCTTTAGGAAATTTCGTCCCGAAATTTTAATCACAAGGAGGTTGAAACGAAAAGATGAGGGTACTTGGATTTCATTTGGTCCTCACGTTCCCAGGTGAACTCTGGGCCATGTTTAGATTCCCAGCGGATTTTGACAATCGGTATTCGGCTACGCTTGAGTTGTTTGACTCCCCGATCCATAATTTCCACAGGTTTCTTAATAAAGTGCATAGATTCATCAATCTGAACTTCATCGAGTGGAATGTGGAGATTTTCGTCAGCAAGACATTTCTTGAGATTTGAAACATGAAACGTCGGAGTATATTGCTGAGCTCTTGGGGTAGTTCAAGCTTGTAGGCTACTTTCCCAATTCGCTCGTGTACTTTGAATGGACCTACGTAACGTGGTGCTAGTTTCCCTTTCTTTCCAAAGCGAATCACTCTCTTCCAAGGTGATACCTTAAGAAGTACGAGATCACCGACATTGTATTCCATGGGCTTACGTCTTTTGTTAGCATAATGCTTTTGACGATTCCTAGCAGCGACCAAGTTATCACGGATCTTACGAATTTTGTCGGTTGTTTCTTGTATCAATTCTGGACCAGTAATTTGTGATTCACCAACTTCAGACCATACAAGGCCTCAAATGGTGCCATCTGTTGGTCTGGTAACTGTTATTGTAAGAGAATTCAATCAACGGAAGATGAGAATCCCACGATCCACTGAAATCAATGACACAAACCCGGAGTATATCCTCGAGGGTTTGTATCGTTCTTTCAGTCTGACCGTCGGTTTGCGGATGATAGGCTGTGCTAAGATTCGGTTGAGTTTTGAGAGATGATTGGAGACTTTTCCAGAAAACTAGAGATGAAGCGACCATCACGATCAGGGATAATATCTTTACTTGACAATAGATTGTTTAGGAAGACTACCATCACGTAATCAGGTTTTGATGATATCTCAAAATGAAAGTTGTTAAGTAAGAAATAAATGGTTCGATGTAGCTAGATTGAGTCAAAACATGAGAATAAAGGAAAAGAAATCGTTTTAAGAATTTAAATGTTCCAAGCTTAGAATCAAAATTAACCTAAAACGATCGGGTCTCTGTTCAAATTCAGAGATCATGCTTTGGCTTGATAAGTCGAAACACTAACATTATTTCACCCTTCAAGTTACTACATGTGTCCCGTCACTTGATTACACCATGGTAAGTTGATGATCAAGAAATGAGAATAGTCATCAAGGTATGGTTTTCACCCCTAACTTGATGGTGTACTCTCAAGGTATGACCACTAGCTTACCAATCCAAAAAGTTCGATCTGAGGATCTACAGAAATAAGACGAGATAACTCACCATTAAGGTAAGGGAAATCACTCCTATCTTAACGATAAATTTTTTACAAAAACAAAATATAACAAGATAAACTTCTTCATCAAAATCCAGAATTCACTCCTACTTTGACGAGGTCATTTCATTTGAGAAATACAATCCATAAAAATGAAATTATCACCAAGGTATGAAATTTACGTCTATCTTGATGATTGAATTTCATAATAACAAGAAAACAATTGAAGATTGACATTTGTCACCAAAGTACGGGTTTCAATCCTATTTTAGTGATATCATGTCATTTGTGAAATGCAAGTTCCAAAGTGAATAATTGAAGTTAGTCCTCGAGATAAGGAAATCACCCTAATCCAGAGGATAAAATTTTATAAAACACATCATTGAAAAACATTTATTGAAATAAATAAAGATTCATCACCAAAGTAAAGGAATCACCCCTGTTTTGATGAGTTAGAATCATTTAGGAGATTCGAGTGTCCTTAGTCATAGGTTGACTTACAAACTCTTTCATCTCCCACGGTGCAAACGGTTCAAAGTTAGACTTAACAACGAAAGGAAAAATATCTCAATTTAGAAATTTAGAAATTTTCAAATTACATCAATGTAACAAAAGGAAAATCACGATTACAAATCTTGAATTACATCAAGAAGACGAAATCAAGGACAAGAATTATTCAACACCACATCATTGGTGGCTTGAGCTTGTTGAGTATTGATGTTGAAAGCACGTCCTTGAGCCGTAGGAACTGGGATGACAAGTTGAGGGCATCGATTGCGAAAATGGTTCGGATCACCACATTGATAGCATGCACGACCCTGGGTAATTGCAAGAGGATGTTGGTGAACTGGTGCATTAGTCGGAGCTTTAGCAGCACTCCTGCACACGTTGAATGTATGACCCAAACGACCACAGTTCGTGCATTGACGACACTGAGTGTTAGCGGGATGATGGTAATTACAGATGTTACACAGTGGATGGGGTCCAGCGTATGGCTTTTTCATTAGTGATTGGTTGTTTACTACTGGTTGATGAGTTGGATGGACTTGATTAATTGGTACAGCAGGGGTAATTACAGCAAAGTTTTGAGATTGAGCCTTCCTCTTCTTGTTTTTGGAAAGCTCGGGTTGGTCGGTTTTGACGGTTTCGTTAGGAAGTTTATCGGTATTCTTCTTCGATCCTTTCCTGGTTAAAGAACCAGCTTTCACATGATTATCGGTTAACTGCGCAGCCAGCCTAATAACATCTTCTAGTGTCGAAGGATTTCTTCCTAACACTGTATCCTGAATCTGCATGGGTAATCCACCAATGTATTTCTCGATGGCTCGGGAGGTAGGGGTAGCAAGATGCGGTACCAAAAGGCTCAGTTCATGGAATCGGTTAGTGTATGCGAGGTTCTCGCCACTGTCTTGGGTTAACTCCTAGAACTCAGCTTCCAGTTTTCGGACTTCATTTCTTGGGCAGAACTCTTTAGTCATGAGCTCCTTAACTTCAGCCCATGTTAATGCTAGAGCAGCATCAGTTCCACGGGTTCGTTTCTCTCCGTTCCACCAAGTGAGTGCGCGTTTCTGGAGAACACTTGTGGCATACCGGACTTTTAGATTTTCAGGGCATTCGCTGTTTAGGAAGGTGTTCTTGATGCTTTCGAACCACTGTAGTAATCCAGTAGCTCCTTCAGTTCCACTGAACTTAGTGGGGTTACAAGAACTGAAATGTTTGTAAGTACAAGTTCGGGGAGGGTTTGGTGCAGTTGGGTTTTGAACAACATTATTGCCTTGGTTCAAATGGGTAAGTAGAGTTGGGATGACCGCAGTAACTTCACGTGCTACAATAGTAGCAATCTTACGGCCAGAGTTTCTAGATCGTGAACGGATTTGACGAGAAGACATTCTGGAATATCATTAAAACATTTTTATGAAAATTGGATAATAGGAGTTATACCACATGAAAACGACAATCGGGAATTTGGCATAATAACGATGATATGTTCCGAGTGTAATCGTTTGATTCGTAAATCAAAGCGAGTACGTTGACTAATCAAAGTATTTGTGTCCACCACAACCTTAATGAGGACATGCGTACCTATAAGCGAATACTCATCTCGAGGGTTCCCAGGTAAGGTAATCAAGTTGTATGAATACCTTGCCTAGACAGAACACCTTAAGATACAGGTATCCCACTCTTCCAGCATTGCATGTTCTCGGTCGTGTGACACGGACTTTGACGAGATTTGAAAACCATGAATAACAATCGAGTTTTCGAGTTTGAAATCACTTGAATTAGGCACACAATGCCTTAGAATATGAGTTAAGATTTGTGTGTATATTGATAGATTCATAGTATAAGAAGAATCACATAAACAGATAATCA
This sequence comes from Flaveria linearis, assembly GCA_024085815.1. Classification (NCBI taxonomy): domain Eukaryota; kingdom Viridiplantae; phylum Streptophyta; class Magnoliopsida; order Asterales; family Asteraceae; genus Flaveria; species Flaveria linearis. Next base: position 74,180,326 of record CM044007.1, on the reverse strand, counting down.
CATAATCAAGTATAAACATGTAAGGCACATAAAATCCTATCTAAGCATGTAAAATACATGAGAGGACTCATGTGTAAGGGTACTTAGTTATAGTCTAGGTCATTCCATTTCTAATAACCTAATTCCCTATAACCATGGCTCTGATACCAATCTGTCACACCCCGACCGACGGCGGAATCATCGGAGCGGACGAGGGAATGATGGATTGTTCATAACACATGGTTGTCTAATAGTGGAAATAATATTAAAATCAGATTACATAATAGAATAAGTACAACATACACAAATACAACAATCGAAACCACAAATAATAATTGTCTTTTATTTTAACTAGGTCCGTGTCTTAGATGAGCACGTAGAAGTCCACTATCTTGCTTAACCTGAAATCATGTGAGAAAATAAAGTCAGCTAACGAGTTAGCTGGTGAGTAATCACAGTTTTGAATATACATATAGATTGATTGATTGATCCATCGATTGTAATTCAATTCACAAGGTAATATTAAGACTTATATGGCAACCGCGAAGCATATAGATAAACCGACACAATATAAACCCCTTGACTTGACACTTGCATATAATAGACTCCACACAAACACCATAGATTGATTAATTGCCTCTGGCACAATCACCACTCGTAAGCCATATGGGGTGGGTTATCCAAACCAGTAGATCTACATTGTTGCCAGGATTGATTGATTGATTGAATTAGGGTTCTACTGTCGTCCAGTTTATCACAGTATGTTCACGTAATTGCAAGTAATAACATAACATGTCTTGAATTGAATTGAAAATGAAATAACAATGGAATATCATGATAGAATATATTGTTTCACATGATTTCCCCCAAATAGGAAATGATATAAAAAGGGGATATGAATACTCACTTGATTGATGAGATTGGATTTTGAACGTGATAGATTAGACACCTACAATTTCCTTATGATTAACCTAAGGAACGGTATCTCGTATTAGAATAATAATGATTTGAGAATTTGGGAATGTATTAGGGTTTTCATTTGATTTCGAATGCTAGTTTAAATAAACTAATTTATTTAGTTAAAAATGTTTGAAATAATTAAAATGAATTTATTGAAAATGAATATGTTTAAAATTTAGAAATAAACGTATTAGTTTACGTATCTGTTTGATTTATTGTGGGAAAATAAATAATTAATTTTATTAATTAATTATGTGAAATAAATTAATATGTGTAATTATTCAATTTATTAAAAGAAATGAATTTGAAATGATATAAATATATAATTTATATATTTAATCATTATTTAAAAAAATAAATATTGTGTGAAATTATTACAAATAATATTGTGTCAAATAATAATTTAATAAATTAAATTATCATTAGGAGTTCATTTTTATTTAAATAATTTTGTATTATTTATAACTTTATTTATTTAAAACATTTATTAAAAATAGCTAAAATATTGAAATAAATTCCATAAAATAATTTTGTTGTTTAAATATTTTTAATGTCTTAAAAATATTTTTTATGATTTTTAGGAATTTTTTTAGAATTTTTAAAGGCTTAAAATAGCCTAAAAAAATGTTTAAAAAATTTAGGAGGTTGCCGGCTTTCGAACCAGGGACCTCAAGGATGAAATGGGGCGCAGGAACCAGTGGGCCAAGAGCCCTATCAGCGATTAAATCTGGTTTCTTTTCCTTTTAAACCATTTAAACAAAAACCCCCAAATCACTTCGAGCCCTAGTTTGATCTTCGCCCAAATTGACCATCAAATCGAGTTTCTTTGCAACCAAGATCATAGGGCTTTTGTTCCTTATGTAAAACCGAGTGTGTGTAGGTATTTAATTGCATAGATAGTGTTCGGTTGAAGTCTTACCCAAATTGAACAGATTCGCGATAAGGTGTGTACTCGTTTGATGATCAAATCACAACCATAATCAAATTAAACCTAGGGGAAGCTTCGTATGATGATTGGGACTAGAAACCCTCTGCCAATTGCAAGTTTTGAAGCTCGATTTGTGGTGTTCGAACAGTTGCAGATCCGCGATGAAGAAGGTATTCGAATGGTGCTCAAACCGTGATTAGAATCAAATTAAACTTTAAGGAAGCTTTGAATGATGATTACAAACAAAATCCCGTTATCAATTTCGATTAAAACTGACCGGAGATGGGATTTCAAGGGTGATGCAGGTCGACGATCGGGAGGTAGTTCGAAGGTGATGTTCGGTGTGTTTTAGATCGATCTGAACATGGTGGAAGATTATAAATGCTTAAAGATTCGATAGTGCGCGTTTAATTTGGTTATTTTCAAGGTTTTAGTGCGATTTATGGCTGTAAAGCAGCCGAATATCGTGGGTGCGATCGGGGAAGGAACAGGGGGGTGGGGTTGGGTATTTCAGAATTACACTTTTGGTCCCTGATGTTTAGGTTGCTTATTAATTCATGTAAAAACCTTTAAATTAAGTTTTGGAAATTACAAAGTAACCCTAGACTTATACAAACTAATTTGAATAATAAATTATAGCTACTATTAAAACCTTATAAGTTTATTAAAAGTCATTTTATAACTAAATAATTTTGATAAAACTTTTCCATTTAGTTATTTATCGTAAAATGATTAATAAATCTTTATAACTTTATGTGAAGATTTATTTCTAAATCAATAAATGATTACAAGTTGTTTACATTATAAAGAGTTCATAATAATAAATTGCACATTTAGTGTATTTGCTCCATTAGGATTTTAAATAGTTTAATAATGAAATTTCAAAATAGTTTCGGGTTTGGGTTTTATCTCCGATAATGGCGAATGTTACACTTCACGGGCCGTAACCCTTTTTTTTCTGGTGAATTTATTATTATTTTTTTTGCAGATTATGCCACCCCGCAAACGTACACGTCCGGAGACTGAGCCCGAGGGTCAGGGTGACTTTCTGGACCCACACCCTTACAATGTTTAGCAATATTTTCCGAAATATGCCATCTGCAAAGTAATCGAACAGCACTCGGAAAAACTTCTTCTGACGCATTCATCAGGGCGAGGTCTCGGTCGGTTAGTATAACACGGGGCTCCATACACTTATCTTCCAGCGTTGCTTTTAGTTGCTCTAGCACCCATCTGAAGTTGGCTTCACGCTCATAATCAATGAATGCATGAGCAACAGAAAAAGATTTCAGGGTGGATGTCACACCAACCATTTGAACAAAAGGCATTTTATACAAGTTAGTTTTGTATGCTGTGTCAATCATCAGCACGTGTGGGTACGCACGCCATAATGTGTGAGATGTGGGATGTATAAAAAAACTCAATCGACGATATTTGTCGGTTCCTCAATGTGAGGGGTGTAAATATATTGATGTTGTTGTAGTATAAAAAAAACCTGCATTGGGGTTTCACCAATTCTGGTGGACTTTTTTATTTTTGCCCGAGCATTATATACGGTTCGTAACCCAGACACGTTATTGGGATTTTGTTCCCTCAACGTGCCTAGAATGTTTCGAGGGTCAATATTTTGCTTGGTCAGATTCTTTACAGTAGAAAGCTCATTTTCGGTGAGCCTCATTGCGTATGCATGTCCTTCCAGGTGTTCAGCACGTTCATGGTTATGAGTATCATCCACAACAACTATAATCCACCCATCTCTCTGCATCTGGTACTTACCCTGCAATTCAAATTGACAGTTTGTTTTTTTTCGTGCCACTTTTTCTTAGAGTGGATGCTCCCTTATATACACCACCCCGATCGCATTTCAACCAAATTTTAACCACCAAACCATTCGAATTTCTTTTTGAACGTTTGGTGACAATAACGAACCCATTATCTCGCCCCACGTTAGTTGCCCAATCAACTAATTCTTCACGAGATGAGAAAACCTAATCAATTTAATATTTTTAGCTAGTTATTACTAAATGATAGTAAAATGAAAGTAAAATTAAATATGATATATCTTATAACCTGATTCGTGTCGTATAAACCCTTTTTACCGGAACCAGAACCGTCATTATCCCCGCTGCTATCGCCACCGTTATCACCCCCGTCATCGCCGCCGTCATTCCCGCCGTAATTGGACGCGAACTGTCCTAGATAGTTTGAAGCAGCCTCATCGTAATAACCGTAACCCTCCTGAGGGTAATAGTTAGATTCCGAACCGAATAAATAGTTGTTATCCCAGAAAGACATCGTAACGTTAGATATTAACGTTTATATAGTACTTGAAATGGAATATTGCGTTTATGTAGTAGTTAATATGAAATGAATTTATATCGTTGAATTATGAAATGAATTTATAAACTAACGTTTATATAGTAGTTGAAATGGAATATTGCATCTCGTCACATAATTAACACGAATATCGAGGAATATTACGTCATATCAAATAATATAATAAATATAAATTTACACGACTATCGAGGAATATTACGTCATATCAAATAACGTTATAAATACAAAATTACACGAAAAACGAGGAATAATATATCTCGTCAAATTATTAAAAGTGAAACTAGGACCCGTAAGTAAGTTCACGGCCCGTAAGACGAATTCCATACGGGCCGTGAAGAAATTCACGGGCCGTAAATAAATACGACCGTGATCATATTCACGGGCCGTTACGTTTTTGAATTACGTTTCTGAATGACCGATTTGACTTGCGACAGACCATACAGCCCGTGAAGGGCCTTACGGCCCGTAAGCAGTGCGTTCAGATATCCTGAAGGGCGTCCCTTTAGCAGGCTAATAATAAACAGCTCCTGAATTAACCGATTTGCAAGTGAAAAAGTGATCCCCTTAATTAATTAACCGCAGAAGACAAAAAATTCAATCCACGCTTCAGATGAATCTCCACCGTCCATCCTCACTCCACGTCACCAATCCGCACAACAACAAACCATCCAATAAACACCCATTCACCACTCATTCATAACCGAAACCGAAACTCCACCCTCCAACCAAATCAATCAATCTCCCCCAAATTTCCAAACCCTAGAATTTCAATTTCACTTTCAATTTCATCATTCTCTCAATCAAATGGCACCAAAGGCCGAGAAGAAGCCATCAGAAGACAAGAAAACTACCGCCGAGAAAGCTCCGGCGGAGAAGAAGCCAAAGGCCGGCAAAAAGCTACCAAAGGACACCACCACAGCTTCCGATAAGAAGAAAAAGAGATCAAAAAAGAGCGTTGAGACTTACAAGATCTACATCTTCAAGGTGTTGAAACAGGTGCACCCTGACATCGGTATCTCGAGCAAAGCCATGGGGATCATGAACAGTTTCATTAACGATATCTTCGAGAAGCTCGCGCAAGAGAGCTCGAGGCTCGCGAGGTATAACAAGAAGCCGACGATCACGTCGAGGGAGATTCAGACTGCTGTGAGGCTTGTTCTTCCTGGTGAATTGGCGAAACATGCGGTTTCCGAGGGGACGAAAGCGGTGACGAAGTTTACGAGCTCGTAGATCGATTGGTTGTTCTTTTGAACGTTGGAATTTGAAGTTTTAACTGGTAGGTTTTAGGTGTTTTGTGGATTTTAGTTTTTGATTTTGGGGGATTTGATTTTGAATCTGGATTTGTATGGTTGATTTGATCCGATGCGAAGTATGTGAAATATGTTTGTTATCATTTTGACATCAAAGTGATCCTATTGTCTTGATGTTCCTACATGCTAGACTCGTATTGATTCTGATTGCGAATCGGTTGTAGTCTAAAAAACGTACCAAAAGATTATTTTCTTGTTAGAGGAGGATAATCTTTAGGTTATAAAATACAATTTCATCATACTACAAGAGCGAACACGTCACTCATCTAGTATTTGGTGAATTGAATGATTAAAGTGTCAACAAACACCCCCTTATTAACGAGAGTCGGTCCACTTGACTAATCTTCACGTAGATTTGAATTTTGAATTATATTTGATTTCATGTTAGTCAATTTATTGTTATAGAAGCCTTGTATATCTATTAGTTTTGGGAGGAGGGAGTGTTCCTCTAAACTACTCTGAACTACTTTGTAATCCATTAATCACATACTGATATATCACAAGTACCCTGAACTATCTCGAAACATCTAAAAGCTGGAAATGCTACCCTGAACTACACTGAAACTTTTATTTTAATATTAAAATAATTTAAAAGATAATTAACTTTTATTAAAAAATAAAAATTACAATAATTTAAAAGATAATTAACTTTCATTAAAAAACTAAAAATCATAAGGCCAACTATATTTCTCGGCTATTTTCGTTTTCGGTCCAACATTATTTGCAACATTGGATCGATGATGTGATCGTGCGCATAAATAATTTTAGGTCCCTCGGGACGCGTCACCACCACCTCGGGAACTCGAAAGACCACCTCGGGAACTTGAACCAGCACCTCGAGATTTTTTGCAACTAGTTTTTTTTTTACCTTCGGGGATCCATGACAATATATTGTGATTGTGTTTATGTTTGTGTTTGTGTATGTGTTTATATATGTGTGTTTGTATATGTGTGTTTGTGTATATTAATATTGTGTATGTGTGAGTATTTATAGTGTACATTTTTTTCCTTCGCCTCAACGGCTCGCCAACGGTAACATTTAACGACTATAAAGCCGTTGAAGTCGGGTTGTGTATCGGCTAGTGGAACCCGAGCCACTCTACCCGATGGCCTACCCGAGAGGGTGGCGGCGGTGTTACCGCCCGGGTAGGTGCTACCCGAAGCCCCCTTCGAGTACTGCCCCCTTCGAGCACTGCCCCCTTCGAGCACCGCCCCCTCCACCCTTATAGATACCCACATACGTGGTCATGTATATTTATAGGGTTGTTCAAACCGGTCGACGCTCGCTCGACGTTCGTTCAGAATTTGCTCAAAAATCCTCGTTCGAATTTTTGATCGGTTGTAAATGAGCCGATCGGTTCGGATCGATTTGTAAACGAGCCAAGCACGAGCAAAGGTCCGCTCGATTCGATTCGGATCGAATTAATATGTATATATAGTTTATACTTAGCACTCTAGTAGATTTGACCCATTATTAATAAATATATAGTTATATTTTATACATACTTGATCAATCAACCTAATAAAGAATTCTACATTAAACATAAAAGTGAAATCCTAAACCGTTAATAGATATTTTTTTGATCGCTTCCCGCTCTCACTGTCATTGTTATCTGCAATATGCTCTCCACCTTATTGGCAATAGTGTTAGCTTAATCGTCAGGCACAACGTATTTTCATCCATGAAAATATTATGTAATGAAGTGTGCTTTGTGCTTAATTTTAAGTCATTAAATCTTATTCGCTACAGTATAAATCGTATGACACATAAGATAGTTGGGTTGTATAGATTGTTCGCCGCTCGTTTGTGCTCGTTCGACGCTCACTCGAAAATTTAACGCTCGAAAAATGCTCGTTCGATTTTCCGCTCGATTGTAAACGAGCCGATCGGCTCGGTTCGGTTTAGAAACGAGCCAAGCACGAGCAAGGGTCTGCTCGGTTCGGCTCGGCTCGTGAACAACCCTTTATATTTATATGGTTTTCATATCAATGAAAGGAAAAGTTTTCTGCCATAATCAATCAATATTGATATGGTATCAGAGCATTTCTAAGCTCCATCGAGCCGCTCCTGCATCACTTGCTTCAAGTTTCTCGCCTGCAAATCACAACCTTACTTCACCTATTTTTTTCTTCTTTACTTTGTGTTCGTGATTGACCATGGCTGTTACAAGTAATGCTACCACACCCACCATTCAACTTACTGCAAACACTCATTTTCCTATCAAATTAACATCCGCCAATTTTCCCGTTTAGCGAAAACAAGTTCTATCTACCTTGATTGGGTTGGAACTTTAGCAATTCGTTATGGTCAATCATACCACCCACCAAGCACCTCAACGACGACACTACAAAATCAAATCTGACATATCTACCTTGGTTTCGGCAGGATCAGATCCTTTTTAGTGCCATTCTTGGCAGCTGTTCCGGCACTATTCAACCCATTGTTTCATCGGCATCCACGTCTTATGAAGCTTGGAATCTGTAAGAATCAGAATCAAGATGAACACATAAAACGATTTCTTCTATTGATTATTTGAAACAGAAACGAAACAATGAATCTTGATATACAATCAATCGCTACAGATTAACAACAGTTAATCATACTTATACACTCACCGATTGACTTACCGTTAACAATCCTAACAAACATATTAACACAAACAAACAAACAAACCCACTATATCCCACTCAAGAGCAGGGTCTGTGGAAACATATTAACACAAATAGCCCTTATAGATCGAGCTTTATTTACAAAGACATATAACCCTAAACTTAAACAGAATGTCACTACAACCCCCTTCAGTAGTTATACATCTTCAGTAGTTTTATAACCCTTCAGAAGTTATAAAAACCTTCAGTAGTTTTATAACTTCAGTAGTTGTAGCAGTACTTCAGTAGTTGTATCAGTACTTCCCATCAGCAGTTGTAATCTAACTTCAGTAGTTGTGATCAGCACTTGTATCTTGAGCACAACTTCTCACAAACTCCACCTTTGTGTCAAGATTAAGTAACATTCCATTGATCACAACAAAAACAAAATTTTACTCCTCCAACAGACTTTGTCATCATGTCAGCAGGATTATCATGAGTATCAATATACTCAACACTCAACTGCTTGGATTTTACAACATCCTTGATGAAATGCAATCTCACATCCACATGCTTAGTTCTTTCATGATACACCGGATTCTTAGCAGGTTGTAAAGCACCCATGTTATCACACCATATCATTGTTTCCTGAACATCAACACCTAGTTCAGAAACAAATCCCTTCAACCATAGTGCTTCTTTAACAGCTTCAGTAAGTGCAATATATTCAGAATCAGTTGATGACAAAGCAACAACACGCTGCAATGAAGACTTCCAACTCACCAATCCACCATGAACTGCAAAACCATAACCAGTTACAGACCTGCCTGAATCCCAGTCTTTAGCATAATCTGCATCAACAAATCCTGTCACTACATATTTGGTCTCATCAGCTCCACCAAACACTAACCCAACTTGACTAGTACCCTTGAGATATCTAAGTATCCATTTCACACCTTCCCAGTGCTTAACCCCAGGATTACTTAGATACCTACTGACTAGACTGACTGCATAACCCAAATCAGGTCCAGTACACACCATCAAGTACATCAAACTCCCCACAGCATTTGCATAAGGAACATGAGAGATCTTAGCTTGCTCTTCTTCAGTATGAGGACTATCTCTGCTAGACAACTTAAAATGCGCAGCCAAAGGAGTACTAACGTGCTTACAACTATCCATGTAAAAATTACTAAGTACCTTCTTGATGTAACCAGTTTGACTGAGCTTTAATACACCAGCATCTCTATCTCTTTCAATTTCCATGCCTAGTATCTTCCTTGCAGCTCCCAAATCTTTCATGTCAAACTCTTCTTTCAAAATTGACTTAGTAATTTCTACATCAGCCTTTGACTTACTAGCAATTAACATATCATCTACATAAAGCAGAAGATATATATAACCACCAGCTGAATCTTCCTTGAAATATACACAAGGATCATAGCTACTTTTATTGAACCCTTTAGACACAATAAAATCATTGAACCTCTTGTTCCACTGTCTAGGAGACTGCTTTAATCCATACAAAGACCTTTTCAGCAAACACACCTTATCTTCCTGGCCTTTAACTTCAAAACCAGTAGGCTGCCTCATATAAATCATCTTGTCACACCCTCGCTTATAGCGGAAACACGAGAATGCGACGGACGGGATCGTCATAACACTTGGTATAATAACAGAGATATAATACATGCAAAATCCTCGTGTCATGACGTCACCCGACACAATGGTGACTTGTGTCGTGGTCAGTCAGTTCCACGACTATCATAGTCTTATTGATTCTAATCCAAAATACACAATGTTCAAATATGAAAACAAATGACAAATATTACATATGCAAATCTATTGAAATCCTGGGGGTCTCTGCTAAGGCATCTGCTCTAGCTATCCTCTTTGATTATGTTCACCTGAAAAGTTATGCTAAAAAATGTCAACACATAATGTTGGTGAGTTCCGCAGGTTTAAATTGAAAACATGTAATTGATGCTGTATAGAATTTGATATGGAATCATACTGCAAGCACAAACCACATAACATGTGTTTAAGACAACCAAACCTAATGACGTTATGCATATAAATCTGCCGGAATATATTCACCCTTGGCCGGATTGCTGGCAGCTGTGTTGGTAACTCGCAAAATAACCAATCGTCAAAAGGTGGGGGTGTCAACCCAGTAGTACTACCAATACCTAACCGTTGGTTCCCAAACCCGGGAATTAATGGTTGTAAGAATCATAGAATAACACCATGTATGCATGCAAAACAGTATCACATTGATTCCAAGTATGAAAATAGAATATACGATGTACAGCATTGAATACGGGTGAGCATACTTTTCCCCCATTGATTGAAAACATTGAAAAATTGTATAAACATAAAAAGGGGCCACGAAACTCACCTTGAATTGATGTAATGAACAAAGAACTTCACAGAATAAAGCAATGCACGATCAAACATGATCTACACCTATTATTGATTGTAATTAAGTCTTTAAAATGTATTCATCGTGAATAGATGTATTTGGTCGGATCTGGGTTTGACACACACACACGGTTAGATATATATATTTTGTGTTTGATTATAGACTTATTGATTTATATGTTTAAGTTTAATTATAAGCTTATTGGTTTATATATTTAAGTTTTAAAAAAATAACTTATAATTATATTTGTAAACAATTTGTGAAATTATGTGATGTATAGTTTCTACGATTTTCATGGTTATTTCATAATTACACACGATTTTAGAGTTTATTTTTATAAAAATAAGTATTTATAATATTTATAATAATATTTTATAAATATTTTTAAGGTTTATAAACAAAATAAATTTACAGAAAATCATTTTGTAATATTTAAAATAAGGAAAGTTTATAAGATTTATTTTTATAATTTTTAAGAATTTTTCTGTATTTTATTGGGGCTTAAAAAGCCTTAAAAAAATAGATGAGGGTGCCCGGGTTCGAACCCGGGACCTCCAACTCATACAACCACGCACAAACCAGCGAACCAAAGGCCTTAGCCGCGGTTATTCTGGTTTGCAATTTCTTTTAAACATTTTCAGTCTAATTCCCCCAAATCAAGAACCCTAGTTCCTGAAATCGATCGAATGGAACACCAAAATGATCATGATAATGAAATTAAACATAGTGCTTTTAATACCCATCTGATTTCGAGTATTTGGGTGTCTTTAATTACCTGCTTTGGTTGTTTGAATGATAAGAACAGATGCAGAACAGCTCGACCAAGGCTTGAATCAATTGGGTGTGAAATTGTTGATGTTAATCAATTTAATTTCACAGGAAGTTTCCAATGATATTATTAAGCAAAAGCCCTCTAACAATTTGGGTTTAGAATGTGTCTGAGTGGGAGTTCGATTAATTGCAGGTCGCGACTAAGTGAGTGATAAAATTCGATGTTTATGTGGGCTTTATATGCAATTTGATTTCAGTGGATGATCAGAAATGACAAAATGATTCTGATTATGCGATTTCTTTTGAGTATTTTTTGTGTTTAGTGCTCGATTTAGTGCCGCACTTCGACCGAAAGTGAAAGGAATCGATTAGTGGTTCTAGAAGCTGTAATTCAATCGATTAAAGTGTGTGTTAGGTTCGAATTTTGTCCTCGAGCGATTTGGTATGATTTTCGGTGTTAAAAATGTAAGATTCTATGTGCCCAAGACACTTAGAATATTGATGTGGTTAGTACGTTATGATCCAAGTCGGGTTATACCCAATAACAAGCTTAGCAAACACCAATTAATATTTAATTGATGATATGATCATGCAATTAAATATTTACACCAAATTTAGAAAATGGGTTTTCTAAATAAGTTGCATATGAGATGGAACAATTTATTAGGATATTTTGTTCAATAATATTATTTGAAGTGTTATTTAAATTAGTTGTATAACACCAAATAATAATGAGAGTATACTACTTATACAATTAATTGGTTAATTGTATAAACTAGTTAAAATACTAGACAAGACATGTGTGTGTTTATTATTTGTAAAGGGAATCTTCCTTTTGAATGTGTAAAAACCGTCCACCATGAAGGCTTGCAAGTGGGAGACACTTGCATGTGATTCCACTAATGTCTTCTCTTGAGTAAAGACAAAGCTTGCATGCTTGGTTTGGTCTTTCCACTAAGAGATTCTCTAGAAAGACACACACACATGCATAGCTCCTTTATCTAGTAAGTATAAGCTCTCATTCAAAGGACACAAGACATGCAAGATACAAAAAAATTCAGCTATCTCTCTCTAGAAAGCTACGGACCAGCAGCATTCTAAGGAGTTCTTGAAGTGTTCTTGTATTGTTCTTGGAGTGCTCTAATAACAAGAAAGGTTCTTGCATTCCATGATCTCATTTGCATGCAACAACAAGAAACAAAACTCAGCTCTCTCTCTCTTGAACTTACGGGTTTTAGCAGCTTGAAAGGAGGGTTTTCAAGCTGAAACAAGCTGGGTTTTAAGTTGTTCTTGGTGTAGTTTCTTCCTAACAAGAAGGTGTTTGCAAGGAGGCTTGGGGTATACAAGCTTGAGGACTTCTACACTTGAAGTCTTGGCCATTTTCAGCATCATACAACATCATTTCTGTCGAGTTTTGCTGCTGTAAAAAGGTAGTAATCACAGCTCTATGTAGCTGTGATTTTATGTAGTTTTACATACGTTCATAGCTTGTTAATTCACATAAATGATCCTTTGTTCTTTGAGTTTGTTTTATACATTAATATGGTCATCTAATGAACATATTTTTCAGCTTATAAAAGGGTTTATAAAGTTGTAACTCCGCTGCGTTTTCTGAAAGTTTAAATGGTTAAACTATGATTTTATGTTGTAACAAACCCAACAATGGCATCAAGAGCCGGTTATGTGGATAGCTTGCTTGTTCTTGTCCTTTAAAAATTAGTTTTAGAGGATGATTTTAAACTCATAATAGGCTGATTATGGGCTACTACATTTCTGTTTTGATGAATCTTCAACTTTCAAGATTTTTAAACTATGATTTTATGTTGTAACAAACCCAACAATGGCATCAAGAGCCGGTTATGTGGATAGCTTGCTTGTTCTTGTCCTTTAAAAATTAGTTTTAGAGGATGATTTTAAACTCATAATAGGCTGATTATGGGCTACTACATTTCTGTTTTGATGAATCTTCAACTTTCAAGATTATATCATACATGCTTGTGATGAAATCTTGAAAGAAATACATGTTGATAAAATGTTGATTGTTTGGACAATATTTAAAACCAAAAATTTCAGTTTATGTTGGCTGAAATTTGGTGGTTTTAAGTGGGGTTTCATTATATGAATAAATGATATGATCATTGGTTGTTAAAGTGCATAACCTAGCTTAAGGCCTTGTGTGATTTGGATGGTTTTAATGGTTGTTTTAATTCATTCAATTGGGTTGTAATATTTGTGTCTATTATTTGGGTTGTAATTATTTATTCATTTGGTTATGTAATAAATAGAATAGGTGCATTTCTTTTATTAAAAAATGTATTAGGATATAATTTTTGTAAAAGGAAGATGCACAAAATGAAGACCCAAAGATGGACATCAAAGACACAAAAAGGGACTTGAAGCATATGGATGCAAGTTCAAGTGGGAGTCTATGAAGACCTCTATTTTGTGTTGTATTCAACCCTTAGGAAAGACCAAATGACCACACTTGTGATGGCAAACAAGTGTGGTCACAATAGTAGCTATGGTTATGCACATTGTGGTTGTTTATATTATGCTTGTTTGGTTGTTTGTTGTATGATTGTTGTTTGATATTTGGATATGCATAACAAACTCATTAGCAAACTTAACAAGCTGGAAATTTATGGTTTCTAATCATTAAGTGGTTAATAAGAGGTTATTAAAAGGGTTAATGATTTAATAAAAGAGGTTTTATTAAAAATAAACCATAAGATACCTTGCATCTATGGTTCTTAATCATTAAGTGATTAATAAGAGGTTATTAAAAGGATTGATGATTTAATAAAAGAGGTTTTGTTAAAAATGAACCATAGGATACCTTGTATTTGAAAGCATGCAAATACAAGGTACATAGAGTTTTCAAAACTAGAATTAATGAAAACTAAAAATCCCTTTTCAAACAAGTTTAACACCGTCCTTTTGCACAACACTTAAGTCATTTGGAAACTCTTAATGGGATAAAGGTCACCTAACCATTTTGAGGGAACTTATGACTTAAGGTGGGAATACCACATTGGTGGGATAAAGGTCACCTAACCACTTGTGTTGGTAAACTCACATGTGTGTGCAAGTAGGGTGACTTGATTTGCAAACCATGTTGAATGGATCACCTAAAATATGGTTTCCAAATGGTGTTGATGAGATTAACATGCCGACTTTGCATATGATGTTTAAAGTCGATCCCATACCGCTAGAAGTTGCAAAAGGTTGCAATTGTCAAAAGTTGACTACCTTGTTAATTTGAATAATGGGATAAAGGTCACCTAACCATTATTTGAATGTAACGTTGGATTCTAGATTTTAATTATTAATTGTCTATGAGACGTAAAGGGTATTAATAATTAAAATGAAATTTTAAGAAATACTAAAAAGAACTTTGTAAAATTTGTAGAATGACCGCAAACAATAATGCTACCACCCCGACCGTCCATACCCTATCACTGAGAACTATTTTAGAGAGGGATCGTCTGTACCATAATAACCTTATGGACTGGTCTCGAAACTTGAGAATTGTTCTCAAGCAGGAGCAAAGGCAAATGACCTTGATGATCTTATTCCTAACCAACCCGACCCCGATGATGTTGAGGCCATTCCCGATCCCAAGGCAAATGTTGCCAAAGGAGGAGGGCACATCAAAGGCAAAAGGGAAGGGAAGATCAAAGCGGAACCTCCAAAACCTAAGCTTATGAAGCCTAAGGTAAACGAAAAACGATCCATGCTTTGAGTATGGTGAGATAGGTTATTTGAAAGGGAATTGTCCAACCTATCTCAAAGAGTTGAGAAATAAGAGGGATGCTAGGCAAACCTCAAGCACAACTTTCATAATCCATATTGACTTAAATGTTATTTCCTCAAAGCACATGGGTAATTGGATACCACATGTGGAACTCACTATTGCAATCTGTTGCAAGGGTTCAAAAAGAATAAGCACTTTAAGAAAGGAGACTATGTTTTGAAACTTTCAAAAGGTTTGGAAGTTGTTCAAAACATGTTATATGCTCCTAGTTTGACTAGGAACATGATTTAAGTTTCCCTTTTAAAATGATATGGTTATGATTTAAAGTTTGTAAATGATGGTATTTATGTTGCTAAGGATGATGTATATTATTTCAAGGCTATGCCTTCTAATGATATTTATGAGTTGGTTCATAAAGATTCATCCTATAATTACACATCATACCCATCATGTACCAAGAGACTTAAAATGGTTTAAGTAACTCTTATCCTTGTCATTGTCATCTTGGTTACATAAACAAGAATCGGATTTGAACACTTTAAAAGAATGGTCTTTTAAAAACAAATGAAAATCGTTCATTTGATAAGTGTGAATCTTGTTTACAAGGTAAGATGACCAACACGCCCTTTAGTGGTACTAATGAGAGGGCAAAAAGACTTATTAGGAATCATACATTTGAATGTATGTGGTCCTTTTAAGACAATGACAAGGTATGGTGAAACTTACTTCATTACCTTAACCGACGATTATAGTCGCTATGGTTATGTGTACTTGATGGCACATAAACATGAAGAATTTGAAATGTTCAAAAACTTCAAGAATGAAGTAGAAAATCAACTCGATAGAACTACCAAAGTTCTCCGTTTAGATAGAGAAGGTGAATACCTAAGTGAGACTTTTGGGGATCATCTAGGAAGTTGTAAGATTGTCTCACAACTTACTCCTCACAGAACACCATAACATAATGATGTGTCTGAAAGGAGATCGAACCCTATTGGATATGGTTCGACCTATGATACCTATAAGCTCACTACCTCTATAATTTTGGGGTTTCGCACTACTCTCCAAGGCTCGTATTTTGAATATGGCCCAAACCAAGAAAGTGGATTCGACGCCTTTTGAAATATGAAACGGAATAGTTCCATCGCCATCATATTTAAAAGTATGGGTTATGAAGCTTATGTTAAGCTTAATACCCAAACCAACTGAAAGTCGATTCATTAAGTGTATATTTGTTGGATATCCAAAAGGACTGTACAGGATACTACTTCTTTGATCCAACAAAGCAAAAGGTATTTATTGCTCAAAAGGCATAGTTCTTGGAAGCCAAGTACCTTATGGAAGGAATGACGCATAGAACAGTGGAATTTGATGAGGATCAAGATCTACAAGCCGATACACGTTTGGTTGACACTAACTGTCAACAAGAGGTTGTTGATAATGATCAAGAGGTTGATCAATACACACAAAACGTTCATAGATCTGGTAGAGTTAGCATTCCACCTGAAATATATGGATTTTTCATGGATGGATACTATGAGATTGACTCCGATGAGCCAACTACATACCATAATGCTATGTCTAATTCGGATTGTGAAAAATGGCTGGAAGCCATGAACGTAGAGATGCAATCCATGTATGACAACCAAGTTTAGGAATTGGTTGACCCTCCACTTAACTCCAAACCGGTTGGATGCAAGTGGGTTTTCGAGAAGAAAACAAATATGCATGGAAACTTGGACACTGACAAGGCTTGTGTGTATAAAAAGGCTAGTGGGAGTGTAATCATATTCCTAGTATTGTATGTTGATGACATAATACTATATGGAAAGGACATTCCAACCATGGAAGGTGTTAAAACCTGGCTTGGAAATTGTTTTTCATAAAAGATCTCGGTGAAGCCGCCTATATTTTGGGAATAAAGATCTATAGGGATAGATCGAGACGGTTGATAGGTCTAAACCAAAGTGCATACATTGATAAAATCTTGAAAAGGTTCAAGATGATAAACTCTAAGAAAGGTATAGTACCTATTCAAAGAGGGACAATATTGAGTGCATCTCAATGTCCAAGCTCAAAGGATGAGCAAGATCGCATGAAGGACATCCCATATGCGTCTGCTATAGGATCCATCATGTATGCGATGATATGCACTAGACTGGACATGTCATGCGTATTAAGCATGACAAGTAGATACTAGAAGAATCCAAGTAACAGCCATCGGATGGCTGTTGAAAGTATATTGGAATACCTTAGGAGGACTAAGGATATGTTTCTAATATACGGATCTGACAAAGAGGAACTCGTTGTAAAGGGTTACATGGATGCGAGTTTCCAAACTGATCGAGATGATCCTCGATCACAATCGGGGTACGTCTCCATTATGAATAGGGTAGCATTGTCCACTACATAATTCGAATACATAGCCGTCTCATTAGCAGCTTGGGAAGCTGCATGGATAAAAGGTTTATCACCAATCTAAGGATGGTCTCTACCATTCAAGACCCCTTAGAAATCTTTGTGATGACGAGGATGCGATTGTTCAAATCAAGGAACCCCGTGTACATCAAAAGATTAGGCACAATGAGCGGAGATTCAACTACATAAGGGATGATGTTGAAAAAGGAAAGATATGTATTCACAAAGTTCACTTTGATCAAAATATTGCGGATCCACTCACGAAGCTCCTCGAAAGGGCAAAGCATGAAAGTCATACCTATGCCTTAGGACTTTGATATTCTAGTGATTGGACTTGATCAAATTTTGTATTTGAATATGTGGAACTCTTTATTATTTGAGTAAAATTATTTGGTTATAATGTCTCAATTAATGTTCCGATTTAGCATGTTTAATCCATGAGTAAATTATTTATTCTAAATGTCCGTAGTCGTTCATACTTGTGGGAACAAGTGTGAGGGTAAGACTATTATGAACTTGGATTGGTTGATATTCATAAGGATGAATATAGAGCAATAGGTTGCTACCAAGGTTCATAAATATTTGTGGGATACAAATATTGGACTAACCCGCATCTCAAATTTTACTACATGGAATCTTATCGATTGATCATAAGTAAATTTGAGTAAAGGCGAATATCATTTGGTATCCTCCGACCTGAGATACATATTGGGTTTTGATATTCACCAAGTGTTATACCTTGAGCTAGTTCTTCACTGATATGAAATAATTGTCAGTACATAAGGCTATGTCCAGATATGACATAAGGTGATTGTGAGAAACGTATGTAGTCAAGATGGGATTTGTTCCTCTTATTCGTTGAGAGTAAGATGTCTAAGGCCTGATTAAGTTAAATCAACAAGGAATGATCATTCTGTGTCCTTGGATTTAACATGACATCTGTAACAAAAGGATAGATGATTGATTCACCTAAATCATTTCAAGTAGGGTACTTGCATGGGATGATGTTATTGAATGGCCATAAGTCATGAATATTAAGGGTAGTAAACCGTTGTTAGGCGTCATTTACTACTTGCATCAATCTTCTATGAATCTTGGGCAAGTGGGAGATTGTAAGATTCTATGTGCCCAAGACACTTAGAATATTGATGTGGTTAGTACGTTATGATCCAAGTCGGGTTATACCCAATAACAAGCTTAGCAAACACCAATTAATATTTAATTGATGATATGATCATGCAATTAAATATTTACACCAAATTTAGAAAATGGGTTTTCTAAATAAGTTGCATATGAGATGGAACAATTTATTAGGATATTTTGTTCAATAATATTATTTGAAGTGTTATTTAAATTAGTTGTATAACACCAAATAATAATGAGAGTATACTACTTATACAATTAATTGGTTAATTGTATAAACTAGTTAAAATACTAGACAAGACATGTGTGTGTGTTTATTATTTGTAAAGGGAATCTTCCTTTTGAATGTGTAAAAACCGTCCACCATGAAGGCTTGCAAGTGGGAGACACTTGCATGTGATTCCACTAATGTCTTCTCTTGAGTAAAGACAAAGCTTGCATGCTTGGTTTGGTCTTTCCACTAAGAGATTCTCTAGAAAGACACACACACATGCATAGCTCCTTTATCTAGTAAGTATAAGCTCTCATTCAAAGGACACAAGACATGCAAGATACAAAAAAATTCAGCTATCTCTCTCTAGAAAGCTACGGACCAGCAGCATTCTAAGGAGTTCTTGAAGTGTTCTTGTATTGTTCTTGGAGTGCTCTAATAACAAGAAAGGTTCTTGCATTCCATGATCTCATTTGCATGCAACAACAAGAAACAAAACTCAGCTCTCTCTCTCTTGAACTTACGGGTTTTAGCAGCTTGAAAGGAGGGTTTTCAAGCTGAAACAAGCTGGGTTTTAAGTTGTTCTTGGTGTAGTTTCTTCCTAACAAGAAGGTGTTTGCAAGGAGGCTTGGGGTATACAAGCTTGAGGACTTCTACACTTGAAGTCTTGGCCATTTTCAGCATCATACAACATCATTTCTGTCGAGTTTTGCTGCTGTAAAAAGGTAGTAATCACAGCTCTATGTAGCTGTGATTTTATGTAGTTTTACATACGTTCATAGCTTGTTAATTCACATAAATGATCCTTTGTTCTTTGGGTTTGTTTTATACATTAATATGGTCATCTAATGAACATATTTTTCAGCTTATAAAAGGGTTTATAAAGTTGTAACTCCGCTGCGTTTTCTGAAAGTTTAAATGGTTAAACTATGATTTTATGTTGTAACAAACCCAACAAAAAATAGAGTATTTTGTGGCCTTTGAAGTCGCCGGAGGGCCGTCGGAGGGCCGCCGGAATAGTGTGCCGGAAAACCGAGGGTGGGCGGGGGTTGATTGTGTAATTTTAAAAATTACACATTTGGTCCCTGTGGTTTGAATTGCTATAATTTTATGTACAAACATTCTTTTTAAGTTTCAAAATTGACAAAACTGCCCCCTGGACTTTATTATTATTATTATTACTATTAGTATTATTATTATTATTATTATTATTGTTGTTGTTGTTGTTGTTGTTGTTGTTGTTGTTGTTGTTGTTATTATTATTATTATTATTATTATTATTATTATTAGGGTTAGCACGTAACACGTATATAATGAGATTCAATTCTAAACGAATTAATTACGCAAGGATAATTAGTATACACAGAGAGTTAACGATCTTATTGTTAATTGACGGACCTGTCGGTGACAGATGTCACAGTATCCCCCAGTTGAGAGAATTTCGTCCCGAAATTCAACTGGTGCTAGGTCCAAGAGTATCATCCTCGAATAGATGTGGATATTTGAGTCTCATCTGATCCTCACGTGCCCATGTAAACTCTGGCCCTCGTTTGGAATTCCATCTTACACGAACAATAGGTATCTTGCTGCGTCTCAACCTCTTGACCTTTCGGTCCATAACCTCAATAGGTTCCTCCACAAAATGGAGGCTTTGATCAATCTTGATATCCTCAATAGGCACGCGAAGTGATTCGTCAGCTAAACACTTCTTGAGGTTCGATACATGGAAAGTATCATGTACACTGTTAAGCTCTTGTGGCAACCTTAATCGGTACGCCACCGGACCGATTCTCTCTGTGATCTCGAATGGTCCAATATATCTCGGGGCTAACTTCCCCTTTTTTCCAAACCGAATGATCCCTTTCCAAGGAGAGACCTTAAGTAACACAAGATCCCCAATGTTAAACTCTAGCGGTTTCCGACGGTTGTCGGCATAGCTCTTTTGGTGATCTCTAGCAGCTTTAAGTCTGTCCTTGATCAGGAAAATCTTATCGGTTGTTTCCTGAATGATTTCGGGTCCTGTTAGCTGACTCTCGCCAATCTCATCCCAACATACAGGTGATCTACATTTCCGTCCATACAGCGATTCGAACGGTGCACACCCAATACTAGTATGGTAGCTGTTATTGTAGGAAAACTCAATCAACGGTAGATGAGTATCCCAACTGCCACCAAAATCAATGACACATGCCCGTAGCATGTCCTCAAGCGTTTGTATTGTGCGTTCACTTTGGCCGTCTGTCTGGGGGTGATAGGTTGTACTCATGTCTAAGCGAGTGCCCATCGCTTTCTGTAACGTCTGCCAAAAGCGTGAAGTAAATCGACTGTCTCGGTCGGATATGATTGACACCGGCACCCCATGCCGTGTCACGACCTCCTTGATGTACAATCTTGCCAGCTTATCCATTTTATAATCTTCTCGGATAGGCAAGAAGTGAGCAGATTTTGTCAGTCGATCCACTACGACCCATATCGAGTCGTGTCCGCTTGGTGTTCTCGGGAGTTTGGTAATAAAATCCATAGTGATGTTCTCCCATTTCCACTTGGGAATTTCAGGTTGTTGCAATAATCCCGATGGTTTCTGGTGTTAAGCTTTGACCTTTGAACACGTCAAGCATTTGCTCACATATAAAACAATATCTTTCTTCATACCCGGCTACCAGTACAGATCTTTCAGATCGTGATACATCTTGTCTGCACCGGGATGAACAGAATATCGAGTCTTGTGTGCTTCATCCAAGACTAGTGTACGTACACCTCCCCATTTGGGAACCCATATGCGATCAATGAAATAATGTACGCCGTCATCCTTGCGATTCATTTGTTTATCTAACCCTCGGAATTCTTCTCCCGCAAGATTTTCTTCTTTTAGAGCCTCACTTTGCGCACTTTGAATTTGAGCTTTCAAGTTCGTTTGAATAGTTAATCCCAAAGCTCTAACATCTAGTGGTTTTACGCGTTCTTTACGACTGAGGGCATCAGCCACCACATTTGCTTTCCCCGGATGATACCGGATTTCGCAATCGTAGTCACTAAGTAGTTCTACCCAACGTCGTTGTCGCATGTTGAGCTCTTTCTGATTCAGGATGTGTTGAAGGCTCTTATGATCAGTGTAGATGATGCATTTGGTTCCATACAGATAGTGCCTCCATATCTTCAGTGCAAAAACTACTGCGCCCAACTCCAAATCATGAGTCGTGTAGTTCTTTTCGTGCACCTTTAGTTGTCGTGAGGCGTAAGCAATCACCTTATCTCTTTGCATTAACACACATCCCAATCCCTGATACGAAGCATCGCAATACACCACGAAGTCATCAGTTCTGTTCAGAAGGGATAGTATTGGAGCATTGCACAGTTTTTCCTTTAACGTCTGGAAAGCTTGTTCTTGTGCATGTCCCCAATCAAACTTCTTGTCCTTCTGGGTTAGCATGGTCAACGGTTGTGCGATTCTTGAAAAGTTCGCTATAAACCGTCGATAATACCCGACCAATCCTAAGAATTGTCGGATTTCTGATGGCGTTTGGGGTGTATCCCATTTCTTCACAGCTTCAATTTTGTCGGGGTCCACGTGAATTCCATCTTTGTTAACCACATGGCCCAAAAACTTCACTTCTTGGAGCCAGAATTCACACTTCGAGAATTTAGCGCCCGCAATAGTTCAAGAATTGCTCGAAGGTGTTTCTCGTGAGTTTCTTTCGAACGAGAATAGATAAGTATATCGTCTATGAACACGATTACGAACTTATCTAAGTATGGTTTGCACACTCGATTCATCAAATCCATGAACACAGCTGGTGCATTAGTCAGCCCGAACGGCATGACTAAGAACTCATAGTGCCCGTAACGAGTCCTGAATGCTGTTTTCGGTATGACCATATTTGAGTATTTTAGCTATCCAAATGTAAAATCAAACAAATATTTATTAATATTAACGAACACAACCAAAATTTTCTAAATCAAACAAATACAAATAATCATATATTAATTTTATAATTAAAATCACAAACATTATGTAATATCAATCAAATATAAATATAATGTAATTATCTCAAACATAACTTTTAAATAAATAAACACATTATTGATCATCCATAAACACAAATGAACGAACACAACCTCTGTTCATATTCCTTCATTTAACCAAACGAACGAAATTTTCTTATTCGTGTTTGTTTATTTATTAAACAAATGAAGAGAAGCGAACTTCCCAGCAAAACGATTCACGAACTGTTCGATTAATGTTCACTTCTTTACAATCCCATATTTAACCGTTTAAAATATACACCGCGTTCTACGTCACAAAAAAAAAAAAAAAAAAAGAAAACCTCAAAAGTTTGGAGCCGAACCGCGAAAATCTCACGGTGAAATAATTCATTAAATTCAAAAAACAAAAGAAATAAAGATAAGCGGGAACAGCAACATATTCATTCCCTCCAACAAAACTTACAAAAATTAAAAAATCAACGCTAAATTCCCATTGGTCCATTCCACTTCACACGGATCATAATCCAACACGCATAATCAACCTCCACCACAACACTATATAAACACACTCAACATTCATCCTCCACCACCACCACAAACCCCAAACAACTTCATCACCCACATTTGAACATCATTTCATCACCGGAGAAAATGGAAGCCACCGGAAAAGCCAAGAAGGGTGCCGGAGGACGAAAAGCCGGAGGCCCAAGGAAGAAGGCCGTCACTCGCTCCGTCAGAGCCGGTCTGCAGTTCCCGGTCGGAAGAATCGGCCGGTTCTTGAAAAAAGGTCGCTACGCCCAACGCGTCGGCACCGGAGCTCCGGTCTACCTCGCCGCCGTCCTTGAATACCTCGCCGCCGAAGTAAGATCTCCAAATCAATCAATTCAACGATTCAATGATTTCATATCAGCATTCATATTTTACTATTTATTTTGATTTTTTATAATTATATTAAAAATCATTTCTTTTTTCTTTTATTTTTATATTTATCATTATTTTTATTCTCTGCACACAAGCACTTTCAAAAACTATTACCAAATTAATAAAGGTGAATAATGTTTTATCAAATATAGATATGAATAGTAGTAACATGTTTTTTTTATTTACAATAACTCAAAATCTTCTATATAGTATAGAGAAAATATTCACAAATATACAGAGGGTGGGATGTGAATGCTGTATCAAGCGTTTGATTTGCAGTTTGTGTGATTTGTTTTGGTGATCTAAATGTTTGATTGGTTTTGAAGGTGTTGGAGTTGGCGGGAAATGCTGCTAGAGATAATAAGAAGAATAGGATAATCCCAAGGCATGTGTTATTGGCGATTAGGAACGATGAGGAGCTTGGGAAGTTGTTGGCTGGAGTAACGATTGCTCATGGTGGTGTTCTTCCGAATATTAATCCTGTGCTTTTGCCGAAGAAGACTGCGGCGGCTAAAGAACCCAAGTCGCCGTCGAAAGCGGCTAAATCTCAGAAAAAGGCGAATTAGTTTGGTTGGATTTGAGTTTGTTTGTGGATGTTGTAGGGTAGTTTATGTGATCAGATGTGTTTAGCATTTTGAACTTGGAGAATGAAATCACTTGTTTCTGTGTTGGTTATATTGGTGTGTTGTTCTTGTTTATGATTCATTTTTTAGTAATGGCCAGTGACTAATTGAGGACTTGTTGAGTACTTTGTAGTGTTGGTAGCCACACATAGTCGTTAAAGCTTATTTGTGAATCTATATTTGGGTGCTTGGGTCACCCTTGGTGAGGGGGGTTGGTTACTTTGGGTAGTGTTGCAACACTGTTGTTGGTGATTTGGGTATGAGATTTTAGGTGGTAGAAATTGAATGAATTGTTGATAGTGGTTTTTGGATTTGAGTAGTTTAGGTTAATTTGTATAAAAAATTGCCTTTGATTTTTCATTATGGTGATTTTTATTTTAAGGTTGGCTGGAGGATGATACAGAGTTTTTTTTAATTAAATTTATTTTTGATAACTCTTAGACTTAGATTACCCATTATTTAGTTTTTCTTTAATAATTTGTAATACTTAACTTTTTTTTTTTGAAATCTAAAGACACTATTTTACTTTAATTTCTTTGTGAACGTAACAATATAAATTTTAATAAAAATCAAAAAATTGTAATTTTTAAAATAAAATAAATATATCAAGATTTTTTGTTTATGTTATTTGTTACTTGTCAATATACTATTGGTTTGTTAGATTTTGAAATAGTTTTTTTTAAATTATTTTAAATAATCATAAACTATATATTTATTTATTAAAAATTTGAGTTGGATTTAGTTGTGAATGTGAATGAAAAATTTAGTTTGAGTCGTTAAGGTGTAAAAAAAAAAAATTAAATGAGATGTAATAAATTACCTAATTTTGTAGCCAAATTAATATGTGAATAGTTTTTATGTTTTTGCATAATAGGATCAAAAGATTAAATGATGATAAGATTACACTCCTTTGTAATCCTTGGATCACAACTATTCACAAGATTGGGTGCATCTCCTATATGTATCCATGCTTGAATGAGTAGAGCTTGTTTTTTTCTAGAAAGAACCTCAAGAACTTTTATTACAGAAAATAGTCTTTCTTTTGTGTAATTTTCTCATTGTACTCCACCCAAATTCTTTTCATTTTTACACCGTGATTTTCATTAATAGATAGTAGATAATTCTAAAATTAGTCCTATCAACCTTGACCTTCAGTGATTGTCAACCATTCCTACTAAGGCGTTCCTTATAATCATCTCAACATGATTTTAGTGATCACATTTGCTTGAACAACTGACCATTATTAACATTCATAGCTTGAAAACTAATGTAGTCATTTTATTTGCTGGAAAACAGTTTCTTACATCATAATAAGAAACAAGGAATTATACATTTGTGGTCAATGGATGAATTGATAACAAACCTTTTGGTTAACTATCAAAATAGCATATTAGCAGCATCTTAAACAGCTGAGTGATCTCACTGAGTTCATGTCTTCTGCTCTAACGGGAACACAATGGCAATCACCACCATAAATTTTAAATCCTTTGATGAAGTCACAATCTGGTATCCACTTGGTAAAAGCCACTTGCCCTTAGTAGTATACCACTACATTATTAAAAGAGAATTTAAACCAAATAATAACATTAACTATAAGTCTATAACTTCAAAAGAGTTGCAAGTATCAGTAGATATTACTCACAGCAGAGCGGAGCCCGTGCAGCATGCCAAACAGTCCTGACTGGATTGCTATTATCAGGTCCAGACCTGAAGAAAAGATTCATGCTACATAAAATTTTATTTTTATATAATATCAGGTAAACCGTAAATTTGATAATGATTTAACGAACATTAAATAAAGCATCTTAGAAAACCAGTCAAACTAGTTTAGAGTAGTCTAAAGTGTAAAATAAATGCTTACAAACTCTTACTTGGTTCATTTACTTAATTATATTTTTATCATGACAATAGAGTTTTTGTAACCCAACTACTATATTAATCATTTGTAATATTTTAAACAACAAACAAAAAGTGTTGGTGTGCCAACCCGCCTAACACAATTTGACTGTTTATTTAACCTGCTCAAGTAACAAATACTTTTAGATCTAACACGAAATAAAGGGGTCTCATGAAAGATAATTTGGTCAAGTATTTGCTCTTTTAAAACAAAGTAGGGAATGAGATTAATATGACAATATGTAGCAATAAAAACATTCCCCCACAAAAGATGTAAAATATTAAGATGAATGACTACTGCAGAAGTAATTTCAAGTTGGTTATTTTTTATTTTCATATAACACGATTTCACCTTCTTGTGAAATGTGGGCACATGATGATTTATGTAACAAACCCACAATGTAGCTAGTAATTAAGAGCCTTTAAACTTTTAATAATTGTAATGTAACTTGAGAAGAACCACAACTACATGAAACGCAGTCTTCCAAAAGTCATAATCGAATTGGTTTTACACCATCGTTTGTCAACTTCAAGTTTTACTGCATCAATTTAAACATGTTCCATTCTCAAGTCAAATCATAAATGAAACTTTTATCATCTACTTCTCATTCTCCTTAATTGACATATGCTTTAAATGTATACAATATTCAACATAGGTTAATAACATAAATCAGCAGAATAAAGATTTGAAGGGTAAAATGGTACCTTCTGGAAAATGATTAATCCTGCTAATCAAAGGCCCCTTAGAAGGAGTACTATGCTAATCATATAAAGGATGCTCTGTACAGAAAAAAAACAACACTAGTTACAAATTTAATAGACACAAAACATTGCAATATCAATTAAAACCAGTTGAATAGCGAATTAATATACACAAGTGAAGAATAACTAAGACAAACATTTGAAGTACCAATGATAGATGGACTATAATGGAAAGAGATAACACAAATAAATCTGAATATCAAAATATAACTGTCAACTGCAAAACTTAAACCATTCAACTTTTCTCTATTAGAAACTGTATTGAGCATTCTTAACTCCCTGAAAAATGAGCACAATGACACCAGCCTCCATACAAATTTACTAATTTTCAGTAAACCTGAATAATAGCTTATAAAGTCCAAAAGATATACAATTTTCATAGAACTGATCTTTCTTAAGGCATTGGATAGCTTACTCACCAAGGGAAGCACCCCAGGCTGCATGATAAAGAGCTTTTGCGGGTCTCATCAGACTGCCAGGAGAGTTAAACTGCAAAAACAAGTTTTATGACTTGCAATAAATGCTTCATTCCGTAACGATTTCAATGAATATTAAGCTTCATGTGACACAAAAGCTCTTACATAGATTGTTTCAACAAAATAGAGGCCCAAATTAAATCACAGCAACCTTACTAGGTGTTAATCCTCTTGTTATCATATCATCACGAAAGTCAATAGCTTTGGTCAACTCTCCAGCAACACAACAACCATGAATTATAATATTATATGCCACTATATCTGGTTTCAAACCCTTATCAATCATGGAATCCCATAACTTTATTGCTTCTTGTAGATCACCAGTTCTACAATATTCGTAAATAAGAGTTGAATAACTCACATGATCAGGTGAGATACCATTATTACTCATCTCAAATAAGACCTTAATAGCTTCTTCAACTCTACCCATTTTGCAAAAACCCCGAATCAAAATATTGTATGTAATGGTGTTTGCCAAACACCTTTCAATCATTACATTGTGAAGAACTACTGCTTTTTGAATATACCCTAAATTAGTAAGGCAGTCAAGAAAACAGCCATATGTCATATGATTTGGAATAATGCCGTTAACAAGCATTTCCTTGCATAAAATCTCGGCTTTATCTACTAATCCTAATTTACATAAACAATTGATAATCACAGTGTATGTTACAACATTAGGGTTGCATTTTTCACTAATCATAATATCCCAATACCCCACTGCCTTCTCAAGATCTCCCACTTTTCCAAAAGCATCGATTAAGTTTGTATATAAAACATTATCAGGTTTCATTCCTCGGTCATGCATTTCTTTCAAGAAATGTATAATTTTAGCAACGTCACCTTGTTTAACGGTTCCGTTTATAATCACAGAATAACAAACAACATCCATGTCAATCCCGTTCATTGCCATCTCACTGCAAGCATTAATCGCATCATCAAGACGTCCAGACTGGCAGTAACCTTGCAAGAGAGCACTATAGCACATCTCGTTTAGCTTATGATGCTGCTTGTTGAGGTTATCTACAAATTCTTTAGCTTCAGAAACCCTATCAATTGAACAAAGACCACTAATTAAAGATCTGAAAGTATACGTATCCGGTTTAAGATTCTTTTCCACCATGTCATCAAACAATTCAAAGGCTTTTACCATGTTGCCCTCTCGACAATACCCCTCGATCATAATGTTGTAAGTTATCTCATTAGGAATAACCTTTTTATCCCCCATTTCATGAAATAAATCACTTGCTTGTGACATCATGTTTGCAATACAAAGACCATAAATCAATGAAGTATATGTATATGTGTTTGGAAAAATCTTTTTTCCAGTCATTTCATGATAAAGTCTCAATGCCTTTTGCACATCTCTGTGTTTGCAATACCCGTCTATTAAAGATGTATATGTTACAACTGTTGGACTTAAATCTTGAGAAAAGATGTCTTCAAACAGAGATTCTGCAATTGTAAGTTTACCTGACTTGCAGTACCCATTTATTAAAGAATTGTATTGATAAATAGATGTTTGGATACCTAAGTTATTCATTTCACTAAGCAAATCACACGCAGAATCAAGCTGCCCACGTTTGCAAAACGAATCAACGATGATTGAGTAAGTAATATCATTAGGGGTTAAACCTTTGGCACCCATGTTTTTAAAAAGATTATCTGCTTCAACCACCTTGCCCTCCTTGCATAACGAATTAATCAACGCATTATATACAAATAAATTCGGCACCACTTCAACATGCCCCAAATCTTGTAACAAACTGTAAGCACTAATAACATCTCCATTTCTTCTCAACCCATCAATGACTCCAGAAACAACCGCCTCCATTGGGACATATCCCATTTCCACCATTTCATTCACTAGATCTCTAGCCGTTTTAAATTGTTGTAATTTACAATAACCCATAACTAGACTACAATAAGTCACCACATCAGCTTTCAAACCCTTCAAACTCAACACTTTCTTTATCTCCATTGCATCTTCCATCCTTTGGCTCTTGCAAAGCCCATGAATCAACACATTATACATAACAATATTTACCTCATAATCGTTACACTCCAACCATTGTATCATCTCCTGCGCTTTATCAAAATCCTTCAACTCGCACAAACATCGAACAACAGCAGAATGTATATACGCATTGCCCGTCATACCAACTTCACTCATCTCACCATAAAACCTCAAAACCAAATCGAATCGCCTAATTCTAATCAACCCATTAAAAACATCACTCACGGTCCTAACCTCAGGCATTAACCCCCTCTCCTTCATCAAACTCACAAACACAAACGAATCCAACACTCTCCTACCCTGCACATACGCATTAACCAACAAATCAAACCCTAATCTTCTACAAAAGTTGAAATTCACATACGCGTCATAGCAACTCTCAAATACAACCCTAGGATTCGATGTTCGTTGTAACAGCGTCTGAATCAGAGAAGACGCAGGCCATAGGAAGTTGAATTGAACGAGAGCGTGAATGAGGATGCAAAACGACGTCGTGGAGTGGTTGAAGTTCCTGTGAAGGCCTAAGAAGTTGAAGAAGCGTAAGGCTAACCGTGGATCGTCTAGCGTTTTGAGTAGTACCTTTTCGACGTGATGAGGCTTTAGGTTGTTGGAGATGAATGAGTTGTTGAAGGATGAACTCCAGCTTTGGGTTCCTCGAACGATGGTGGTGATGGTGGATATGAAGGCTTCGTCGGTGTCGAGGTGGTGGTGGTGGTGGTGTGTGGTGGGGTACGGCGGAGCTGCGGTGGTGGAAGTGATCGGAGTACGGTGGGGGAGTCGCCGGAGGTTTCTCATTTGGGGGAATAGGGAAGTGGAGGATGTGAGAGAAGAAGTAGTAGTAGTAGACTAGTGAAGTGAGAATGAAGTAATTACATAAATAGTACTTAAACTATGAGTCGAATTACAGTTTTTGTTTTAAAGTTTTTAGTTTGATCTTTTATTGAGCTTTACCATAAGTCCATAAGATAACTATTTGTAATCTTTTTCTTTCTTTATCCAAACGATAATACACAGCAAGTTGCGTTTCACTATGATAATATTAGATCTTCATGCAGTCATATGATATATTGACATGTGTTTTCGATAATATCATATTGAATCAATATCATTCAATGGAACTTCACTTCATGTCAAATGTTTCCGACTAATAAATTACAATCACGAGGACATGTATCGATTAATTTGAAAAAAGTATCACTTAATAGTGGTTATTTTGTTGTATTACATACAAACATCAACTGCACTGTCATAAAAAATGTTATACATTATCAAGGCGCAATAAAGCCGCTGTGAAGTAACATTTAGTTGCCCAAACGCTCACAGAATACAACAAACAAACCATATCGGCAAAGATGAACTAAACAGGTCTGCGTGATTGGAGTGGATGGGTCATAAAGAGTAACTAAGACTGATGTGGGTCCCTTACGGCTAGGAAATATGCGCCTCAAGATTGAATGCAGAATCACTTGTATACATGACAAGACAAAGTTCCAACATGAAGAAGGCCAGTTCCAGACCTAAAGTCAATCATGTTCCGTCAATGTGTTAATTATGATTACAAAAACATATTGATCAAATCGATTTAGGCGGTTGTGCCCATGAAATTAGACTCCGAGTGGGTTTCTCGTAGTTGAATTTTTAATTTGACCTGTTTGGAAATAAAAGACCCATTTGTAGCAAGTGTTGAATTTGCTATCAAATAACAAAGCCATTCAACAAGAAAACAACAAAGCTTACTTACCTTCAAGAACTTTAATGTAGGAGTGATAATGCAACAGCACGGGTTCCACCTTCAATTTTTTAAGCTGGCCAACAAACAATATTTTATAAACCATATGTTAAAACTGAATAAAAATCCAAAAAGAAAAGAAGATAGTTCTTGAATAAGCTTTTGATCTTGTCAACTTTAAGAAGGCAAAGGATACATTTTGATGCTTAATTTTAATGTCATTACATATGAGTATAACATAGTTGTGACTTGTGAAAGAAACTGTGTACCTAAATTATATAGGAATATGAATCTTGAAAGAAGTAGAAAAAGATCGAGTTGTGATTACAAAGGGATTTTCTTCAACCTCTTGAGTACCAATGCCACATCAGCAAGAAGATACTACAACCAATCAAAAGAATATGTCATTCAACAAATTTTGATAAGCCATGAAAATAAATAGTATAAACTAGAAGCCCTCACACAGAGAAAAGACTCTGAAAGTGTGTCGTGTTTGTCTTATAAAATAGCACCATTAAAAAATTTCATGTTCTTCCTATGTTGTCTATGAAATGCCCATACCAGAAGATGCTTGTAGCGCCTTGCACAAGAGCTGATGAGTAACGAAGGAGGACATCCGCACTATCAAGTTCAACTTTAAATAACTGCAACATAGATACTATCCAAAATCAAACATTTCTTATTTCTAAAAATTATATCCCTATACATGTTATAACAAACTTTAAAATTTTAGAGATGGGTGAGTAAAAGCTTTGTAATTTAAGTAGAGTATATCAGTAATGATGAATATAAGTCAAGAAAACATACTAAAAGTAGAATTTTTCATAAGTTACATACCCATTTAAAAGTAGATAATAATATCCAAATTGAAGCCTAAATAACATTAGATGATTCAAATATTAAGTCAAATCAAATTTCAAAGAATTCATATAGATACTAATAGCTTGGCTCTAACATTTGTTTGGGCTGATGGCCTAATGCCTCATGAGCCGATTAATATACTAATAACTAACGAATAAAATTTAATGAACATGTAAACTAATAAATGTTGAATAATTCGCGTAAATGACCCTATATGAACAAAAAGAACATGCGTTAATGTTAATTTGTTTAATTATGCATGTTCGTTTGTGTATTAAATAATACAAACAGAATGAATTTTCCATCCAACGCTTTACAAAATATTTCACTAAATGATATGTTCGAGGCCTACGGAATCGCAAGAGATATTCTATAACTTGTTAACTAATTTTTTAAAGTTTTCAACAGTTTCTAGGTTCAAAATCTTAAGCAAAACCAAAAGGTCTAATTTACCTCTAGCTCGATCATCGACTTCCAAAGCTATGTCAGCAAACAACGCTTGTAACAAATCGCGTCTCTTTGGTGAAGCTATTGCCTGAAGAAATTGCAAAGAAAACAGATCAAGTTCACATATTCAATAAAACCGACCAACAAAAGCCCATTTACGCAAATAATTGTCAACAATAATTCAAAATGAAATCATCATTGACATCCAATGTACCACATGTCGTAAGAATTGATTGATCTATCAAAAACATGTTGTCAATTCATGTCAGGTATAAGTATTTATAACATATTTTCATTCGTTTTTATGTATTCTTAACAATGACATTTATATAGATACAGACATGGTGATCGGGTACCACCCCAAATATCAGTTAAGATACAAGTTGATGATAAACATTAAGTCCCAATCATGGCCCAGGAGAATACCCCAAGCCGCGGCTCGAAGAGTACCACCCACGACTCAGCTAACATAGCAAACGTTAAGCCCCAGCCGCGGCCCAAGAATACACCCCAAGCCGCGGCTCCAACTGACATCAAAGGCAGGCTCCACGATGCCTCGTGATTGATCAGGTTAGGCAATAATGAACTGTGATTCAAACCAATACTAGAACATGGTGTGTGGTGGGTAGGTGTCAGCCGCGGCTCAGGAAAGAAGCCACGAAGGAAAGCAGTGAAACCTCCAGCCGCGGCTGGAGAAAGACCAAAATCTAGAAAAACAAAGGAAGTAGGAACGTACAGGCCCGACGCTTAGAAATTCAAAGAGCAGGTAGAAGGAGTATAAAACTTAACGGGCAAGGATGGTTCTCATTGGTTGTCGAAGAATATGATCAGATCACAAAACAACAAGGAACAAAAGGCAAATCCTGTAGAAGAACAAAGACATCACTGGCAAAGAGATATCTGTCACAACAGAAAGGGAAGTCAACTATAAGAGACAAGATTCATTTAAATCATACAAAAACCCTTTGCACCAAATGGGTATAGAACCCTCTAATCGAGTAAGCTCAGTTCAGATGGTTGACCAAGGACTACTTAGAATAGAATCACTATTTTAGAAGTTCAATATCACAAGCACTATAAATACCACTCCTCATACCATACAAGGGGGATCATTGATAACCCACTACTCTTCTCAGAGGATGCATTTACTTATCTTCTTCAACTTTAACATCTCATATTCGTCATTTTCATTCTTATCCTCCTACATCTATGTTTATGTTTATCATATCTCATACACATACTGACTTGAGCGTCGGAGTGCCCTCGGAGCTTAAGCTCCAGGGCCCTCTAACGAGCTTTCTGTGGTTGCAGCTCGTATGTTTAGCAAAGGATAAATGAAGCTATGTGACCTATGGGATGAACCTGAACCGAGTGAGTCACCCCCTTGCACTGCTCTTTCTTCGACTCGCCTCTAGGTGAGGAATTTGGAGCAACATTTGGCGCCATCCGTGGGACCCCGAATAAAACATGACTTGTTTTTCATGCAACTGCTTGATCAACACGTTTTCATGTTGCATACACGATACATGCTTCCAACTCCGGTTAACAGGTTCTATGTTTTACTTTTCCACCATTTTACATTGAGAACATGTTTACTATATATAACTTGTGTATATTTAAAATATCATATTTGCTTTCATGAACTTGAATCCCTATGCAGTTATAGTCTAATTTACTGATAATACATATCGTTTGATTCATACATAAGAGGTAAGGTCATGGTTACACGGAAGAATATGAGGAATTGGTTGACACTTCCAACATATTTCTTCTAAGTATTCACTAGTCATTTACCTTTTATTTTCTGGGGTAACTTTATACAGTATAAAGCAAGTGCATCTCGGTTAAGATATACGATATTAGTAGACATTTTTATGCGTGCATGGTTGCTAGAATTAAATAAATAACACCTAGTTGTGGTTTGTTTCCCGGTCGAGGTCCATCTCATTTTGAGCACCCTTTTTCTTTTCTATTCTTTTCTTTTCGTTTTTCATCCACATCATACCGACAACTCCTAAATCTTTCATTAGCACCAGATAAAATACATCTTAAATCCTAAACCTTTGCTTTGAAAATTCCTTGCATGCCTAATTAACTTAATTCTTACATATGATGATTATTGAGTCAAAGGTAAGATAGTATGACTGAAGCAACTTGCTTGAGATGAGGGAAGCAATCCAACCCTCACTTTTCCTCGACATCTAATATAACACTTTCAAGTTGGAAGGATACTTGTTGAGCCGCAACTAGGGTCATCCCCTTGTGTCAGCCGTAGCTAAAGGTCTTCCCTTCGTGTCAACCAAAGAAGATAAGTAGATAGTATCCTTCAACGTCTAATATAACACTTTCAAGCTGGGACAAGAGTTCGCATTTTTAGGAGAACGAAACCCGTACGGTTAGTGACGGGCTTGGTTTGAAGTTAAGTGGCGGTGGCCATGTCTCTTTTGCGGAGGCAAGTTGCCGGAACTTGCTTTTTGTGCGTTTCCCATCTGGACCATGTCCATACCTTGCAACTAAACAAGGATTTCTTATTCTTCTTTTCCCCGGAACCCATATCAAATTTCTATATCCTTAAGGCTACTTGTGCAATATTTCTTAATCGAGATCGTAACCTTCGGGTCTATCCCCGAACCATTTACAGAAATCGCGTGCGAAAGAAAATTAGTTCTATAGTGTCTTTCTTGTTCGAGACTCACCTAAAGTCTTAGAGGTGGATGAGCTCGCCAAAAATCTGCCCCCATCTAGATATAGTAGAGTAACACCACGCTGAGCTAAAGCCAATAACAAACTACCGAATTGAATGTAATGAAGCCCGGAGTTACCCTGTCGAAACTGCTTCTAAATCATATTGTCGATGATGAGGCGGTCTATCGTAGAAAACCTCATCGCAAAATTTTCAAGTTTCATCCTTCAGCCGTGGCTTGGTCAAAATTATTTATAAGTAAAAAATTTAAGCTTTATTCTTTGGTCGCGGCTTGGTGTTTGATGTTTGGTTCTGGGTGTTTCAAGGCTTTGAGTATGTGAATATATTAATGATTTTATTCCACTTGATCACAACTTGAATGCTAGATATCATATCAAAGATTTTATTTATAAAAGAAAACTACCACTAAGCTAATGACAAGGTACCACTATCATATCAAAGATCACACGTTATTAAATAAAGAGATTTAAGGGAACGTGGATAGATCGTGGACTAAAGGATAGTGGACATGAGCAAGACGTAAGCTTCATCTAGAAGTAGGAGTTCCGGCTGGCGTGAGCTTTAGCTAGTGCAGAGCTGCGGTTGGTGCTGAGCCGCGGCTGGTGCTGGTGCTGAGCCGCGGCAGGTGCTCAGCTACTGTTGGTGCTGAGCCGCGGCCGATGCTCAGCTGCTGCTGGTGCTGAGTTGTGGTTGGTGATCAGCTACTATTGGTGCTAAGATTTAGCTGGTGTGAGCTTCAGTTGGTGCTGAGATTTGGCTGGTGTGAGCTTCAGCTGGTGCTGAGATTTGGCTGGTGTGAGCTTCAGCTGGTGTTGAGATTCAGCTGGTAAGAGCTTCAGCTGGTGTTGAGATTCAGCTGGTGCTGAGATTTGGCTGGTGTGAGCTTCAGCTGGTGCTGAGATTTGGCTGGTGTGAGCTTCAGCTGGTGTTGAGATTCAGCTGGTAAGAGCTTCAGCTGGTGTTGAGATTCAGCTGGTAAGAGCTTCAGCTGGTGCTGAGATTTGGCTGGTGTGAGCTTCAGCTGGTGCTGAGATTTGGCTGGTGTGAGCTTCAGCTGGTGCTGAGATTTGGCTGGTGTGAGCTTCAGCTGGTGTTGAGATTCAGCTGGTAAGAGCTTCAGCTGGTGCTAAGATTTGGCTGGTGTAAGCTTCAGATGGTGCTGAAACTTGGCTGGTGTGACCTTTGACTAGTGTGAGCTTCGGCAGTGTTAAGCCACGGCTGGTGGCTAGATGGAGCTGGTGTTGAGCTGCGACATGTGGTGAGTTACATCTAGTATGGACTTTAAGTAAAATGAACCTGACATCTGGTTGGTTTTGGCCAAGTCACAGCTCAATTGTTTCAATGCAAGAATGCGAGTTCCATCTCTAAATCCTCTAGTTTGATTCCAGCTAATCAATCCATTTTTAGTTTGTTATATGAAACTCGAGTATGTTGCCTCCGATAAATCTATTAAAATTGGCGGGTAATGATTCAGCAAACCCGAATCCATGGAGGGAGCAGACTCGTAAATGCTACGTATTTAGCCTTAGATGTTGTTTGTATGGTACCTCCAATCAGCGTCATTGACGTACTTGCTACAAGTAATCATTTGTAGCTCATGATCCAAGTATTAGTTGTAGCTCACAGTTTCAATTGCGATTTATAGGCCTAAGTTAAAGTCCTTATTTAATAAAGGAAGTTGTGAACAATGGCGCATAGAAACTCATCTAACTAGATCTCGCCACCGTCCTGCATACATGGAATGGAGCCTAGCTTCATAGGTGTTAAATGTATTTATATGTAACAAATGGTGTATTTCAAGTTTGAAAGCAATTATGTCACCCAACCACGTCTGGGTGGAAAATGTTAAAAGCAATTGAGCCACCAAGCCACGTCTGGGTGGACAACTTTGAAGACAATTGATTAAATCACCCAAGCACGCTTGGGTAGATAGTGTTAAGCATAATCGAAGTAACTCAATCATGATTTGATTGTAGTGACCATTAAATCAAGCAAGTAACCAAGCTTGAGTACATGATGTTACAAGCAACCAAGTTAACAATCATGTTCAAGTTAAGTAACCATTAAATCAAGCAAGTAACCAAGCTTGAGTACATGATGTTACAAGCAACCAAGTAACTCAATCATGTTAAAGTTTAGTAACCGTGAAATCAAACAAGTAACCAAGCTGGGGTAGATGATGTTACAAGCAACCAGGTAACTCAATCATGTTAAAGTTTAGTAATCATGAAATCAAGCAAGTAACCAAGCTTGGGTAAATGATGTTACAAGCAACCAAGTAACTCAATCATGTTTGATTTTAATAACCATAAAATCAAGCAAGTAATCAAGATTAAAAAGATGATGTTACAAGCAACCAAGTAACTTAATCATGTTTGAGTTAATAACCATGACATCAAGCAAGTAACCAAGCTTGGGTAGATGATGTCAAAGCAAACAAATGGCTTGACCATGCTTGAGCTAGTCATCATGAAACCAATCGAATCACCTAATGATGCTTGGCTAAGATAACGCAATCAAAAAAGCTCACCCAAGTCTAAATCAACAACCATGGAAATAATTAAATCACCCAACTATTTTTTGGGGGGATAAGTTTGAAGTCATCTGAATCACTCAACCATGTTTGAGTCGTTAAATTGAAATCATTTGAATAAACTATGCTTGAGAAAATAATATCAATGTCAATTTCACAACCATATCTGAATTAGCTAAACCATCCTACCATGTCTGCGTAGAAAGCACTACAAGTTGATTAGTGGCTCAACTATGTTTGAGTGAACAGTGTTGAAATCAATTAAAATACTTATCTATATTTGGTCAGATAATGCAAAGAGGTTATTTATCCGGAAAACAACTATCACATGATTGCACAAGCATGAGGAAACCTAACTAGTCGCAACACGGCGGATGTCCATATCAGCTACGGGTCAATCCTTAAACACATCCAAGTAATGTCTCTTCAAATGTTAAGTTTTGGCATACATTTCGAGCTTAAAGCAATAGTGTCTTAAAGAAATAGAAAAGAAAGTGAAGAAGAAGAAAAAGATACGCGATCTTCAAGTGTTGGTTATAAATGGGATATGATCTCCAAGAAAACATAAAAAAATGAGATATGGTGATATAAATCACTATCGCAACACAAGTCACTATGCTGATTTCAATCATGATTTGTTACACAAAAATCACAACTTGGCACCAATCACACCTCAAGCTAATAGCTTTGGCCGAAATCCTACTTGTTGCAAGCCGCAGCTGAGATGATGATAAAGTCAATTCAAACACGAATGACAAAAGTCAATTCAAAAGAAGAACACCAAATGACAAGAGTTCGATCAGCAAAAAGTTCAAAGAACAATCAAGGTAAATAAAAGCATAAGTAAACATGGGGATCTTGAAGACTCGAATTAGACATAGCAGCAGTGGTGTTCATCACAGAAAAGATAAATGTATCAAACTCATCAAAAAGAGTTAAGTGTTGTTTTATCCAACAATAATACTTGATGAAACTAGTGTGAATGAAGTACGAAGTAAAAAAGAAACAACCATAAAAACGAACATATTATTTTTATTCCAATGCTATGGTGAAAACCATAACATTGGACTGGGGGGACATGATGGGGTACCACCCCAAATATCAGTTAAGATACAAGTTGATGATAAACATTAAGTCCCAATCATGGCCCAGGAGAATACCCCAAGCCGCGGCTCGAAGAGTACCACCCACGACTCAGCTAACATAGCAAACGTTAAGCCCCAGCCGCGGCCCAAGAATACACCCCAAGCCGCGGCTCCAACTGACATCAAAGGCAGGCTCCACGATGCCTCGTGATTGATCAGGTTAGGCAATAATGAACTGTGATTCAAACCAATACTAGAACATGGTGTGTGGTGGGTAGGTGTCAGCCGCGGCTCAGGAAAGAAGCCACGAAGGAAAGCAGTGAAACCTCCAGCCGCGGCTGGAGGAAGACCAAAATCTAGAAAAACAAAGGAAGTAGGAACGTACAGGCTCGACGCTTAGAAATTCAAAGAGCAGGTAGAAGGAGTATAAAACTTAACGGGCAAGGATGGTTCTCATTGGTTGTCGAAGAATATGATCAGATCACAAAACAACAAGGAACAAAAGGCCAAATCCTGTAGAAGAACAAAGACATCACTGGCAAAGAGATATCTGTCACAACAGAAAGGGAAGTCAACTATAAGAGACAAGATTCATTTAAATCATACAAAAACCCTTTGCACCAAATGGGCATAGAACCCTCTAATCGAGTAAGCTCAGTTCAGATGGTTGACCAAGGACTACTTAGAATAGAATCACTATTTTAGAAGTTCAATATCACAAGCACTATAAATACCACTCCTCATACCATACAAGGGGGATCATTGATAACCCACTACTCTTCTCAGAGGATGCATTTACTTATCTTCTTCAACTTTAACATCTCATATTCGTCATTTTCATTCTTATCCTCCTACATCTATGTTTATGTTTATCATATCTCATACACATACTGACTTGAGCGTCGGAGTGCCCTCGGAGCTTAAGCTCCAGGGCCCTCTAACGAGCTTTCTGTGGTTGCAGCTCGTATGTTTAGCAAAGGATAAATGAAGCTATGTGACCTATGGGATGAACCTGAACCGAGTGAGTCACCCCCTTGCACTGCTCTTTCTTCGACTCGCCTCTAGGTGAGGAATTTGGAGCAACACATGGACATGTGTTATTTTTACTTTTTTAGTGATACTATCATTGCTTTTCTTGCCATTACAACTGATGAGTTGTTTATGAAGAGGATATCAAAGGTTTACTTTTGTAAACAATCATCTATTGTAACCTATATATAGACACAACCACCCACACACATGTATATAAAGTACATATTCATGTATGTTTGTTTGTCTTTCTATATATGTTTGTGTCTTTATATGTGTGTGTGTTTTATGCATACTGATCTTTCCTCATATTTGTATAGGGTGCACATGACCAGTAATTAGATAATTTCTTATTAGCATTCTATGTGCTTGAATGATCATTCTTAGGATTAAGTATGATAAATTTGATTTGATACCTAATTATATTCGTCGCTTTATTGTATTAGAATATATCGGTAAGGATATCAGTATTCTAAACCAAGATAACTCAACGACTAGTCCACTTCAACAGATGGTATTGATGGTGATGCACGTAAAGAAGCAACGAATTGTTTGCTAGGATCACATACGACGAATGGGATGTAGTGGATGAAGCTTTATGGGGCTGCATAATCCATCGTTCATAATTATATAACATCAAGGTCATCAATTTATTGTTAAGTGTTGTCTTTAAATTTGTAAAATTATTATGTTTTGATTTCATTTTTGTTGTTATATAAAAAGTTCAAGTTGCTAATGATAATGATCAAGAGGTTGATATTGAGGGTCGAGGTAGTCGATGATGATACGATTATACTAAACCTGTCGGTCATGGTCCACACCACAAGTTAACATCATGGATTGGCTACCATTTTAGGCCTAAGAGGATTATACAAAACCTAACAACATTTAAGGAGTAGATTACTTTCCA
Organism: Flaveria linearis; assembly: GCA_024085815.1. Lineage (NCBI taxonomy): Eukaryota > Viridiplantae > Streptophyta > Magnoliopsida > Asterales > Asteraceae > Flaveria > Flaveria linearis. The sequence continues at coordinate 74,139,527 of CM044007.1, read as the reverse complement.
GTTTCACGAACGTTTCACCCTTGTTGCTAACATTCTAGCATTATTGCATTTTAATTAGAAATTTTGATTGAAGCAGTAACACACAATCCCATGTTTCAGTAGTTAAACAAGTATAGTTTCCTATCATTTTACAATGGTATTAGTGTAATTGCGCACTTTTTATTGAAGTTAATTGAGTTGTATTTTGCTTTTAATTTTTTTTCTGATTTTCTTAAGAATTTAAGAAAAGAAAGCCTTGACATTCTATTGCATTAAAATACCTAACTAGTGGACAAGTATAAAAAGAGTTTTTTATACTCCCAATCAAACGAACTATAAAAAACATAAGTGATTTAAGGGCACAAAGAACTTTATCCTAAAAGAAATATCAGCTCCTTATGAATTTATCTTGAATCAAGATCTTTTGACTCCCTCAACTTTATCCGAGTTTAGCCATGAGAGTAACCTCATTTTAATAACTTAAATTGGTCAAAATATTCAGACTTTCTTGCTATTCATGGAGGATTAGACCCCATAACTCGAGGTTTGTGACTAACCGATACCAAACACCGTCATTTATTCAAAGATATGAAATTGATATCACACACAATTAAGACTAGATAACTCCAAATCTTATTACTAAGAAAAATAGCTCAAAAACTTAGTAAGGTGTATCCATACATCATGACTCGATATATGCCAGATTTTATAGGCTGGACTTCAACCACTCCAAACCTATAATAATAAACTAACTTGAGACCCAACCAACTTGTTGGTATCCCATACAATCTGCCAGAAAATGAGGAAAGCAAGTGGGTGGAAGACAAAAAAAGTGGGAAGACAAAATGGGTGGAGGATAAAGTTGATAAAGGAGGGAATTAGGCCAACAATCACCCCCCTAATTCCCGAACTAGGATAGAGAGAGGCTTTCCATACCAAGTAACCCACACATTTCCATGAACTTGACTCGCGCAAGTGCTTTGGTGAGAATATCGGCCCTTTGCTCGTCTCCACTCACATACTCAATTTCCACCAACTCATTTTCAACGCATTCACGAATAAAATGATATCGTGTATCGATGTGTTTACTCCGACCATGAAACACGGGATTTTTCATTAATGCTATAGCTGATTTATTATCCACCCAAATCACTATCTTTTGCATCTCACCTCCTACGATTTCACCATATAAACTTCGAAGCCAAATCGCTTGACATGCCGCCGAAGTTGCCGCCATAAACTCAGCTTCACAAGATGACAAGGCTACCGTATTTTGTTTTTGAGAACACCATGAAATAGGTGTTTCACCAAAATAAAATATGTGTCCAGTAGTACTTTTACCATCATCCGTATCGGTATTGTGACTACTATCACTATAGCCTATGATCTTGTGACTTCCTCCCCGTTTGTACCGTAACCCATAACTCGTAGTACCGGCAATATAACGAAGGATTTGCTTAACCGCAACTAGGTGAGAAACCATTGGAGATTGCATATAACGACTCGCAATTCCAACCGCATAAGATAAATCCGGTCTTGTATGTAATAAATAACGTAGACAACCAACTAATCTTCGGTAATTCGTTGGATCAACCGGTTCACCTTTCTTGTCCTTTGATAACTTTAGACCTGGATCCATAGGACATTTAGCCGGATTACACTCGAGCAAGCTTGTTTCTTTTAGAATCTTCTTCGCGTACCCTTCTTGCTTGATTGTAATGCCTTTCTCGGTTTGCTTGACTTCAATACCGAGATAATAAGATAGTAACCCGAGATCGCTCATCTCGAATTTCTCCTTCATTTGCTTCTTAAATTCTTTGATTTTCTTAGTGCACGAGCTTGTCACGATTAAGTCATCTACATAAACACCCGTAATAATTAATTCATTCCCATCATGTTTAGTGTAAATTGCTTGTTCTTTCGAGCACCGCTTAAAACCAAGAATCTTCAATGTACCATCGAGCTTGAGATTCCAAGCTCGTGGTGCTTGTCGAAGCCCATAAATGCCTTAGTTAACCGGTAGACTTTTTCTTCATGGCCCTTTTTAACGAAGCCTTCCGGTTGACTAACGTAAACCACTTCCTTTAAATCACCGTGCAAAAACGCCGATTTGACATCTAAGTGGTGAACTTGCCATCCTTTGCAAGCCGCATGTGCAAGTAACAAACGCACCGTTTCCATTCGAGCCACTGGTGCGAAGACCTCGTCAAAATCAATACCAAATTGTTGAACATATCCTTTCGCGACGAGTCTTGCCTTGTAGTTTATGATCTCCCCGGATGCATTACGCTTAACTTTATAAACCCACTTTAAACCGATTGGTTTAATATTACCCGGGAGTTTTGTTAAAGTCCAAGTTTTATTTTTTTCAATGGACTCTAACTCTACTTGCATTGCTTTTTCCCAAAACTTATTTCCTTTAGCTTGAGAATAACTTGTCGGCTCATCTTCTGCTGCGAGTAATAATTCTTCCGGTTCTTCTCGATTTACCCCATCTTGGACATGAAAATCTTTAAATTTTACCGGCATACGTCTCTGTCTCGTCGAACGCCGTAGGGGAGTTTCAACCTCAACATGGTCAGCAAAAACAGGCATAGGCTCTCCCGAACCTGCCTCCATTGAGGCTGAACTGGCAGCCAAGGCTGCTGCCGACAACGGGCTACTGTGCGCAGCTGCTGAACTCGCTGAACTGCTGCCAGAAACAGCAATTTGCTGCTGAAACGCAGCAGTGTTTTGCTGCTGATTTACTGTTGCAGATGCGCCTTCTGGAGTGCTTAGGTTAAGGTCTGACTCGGTAGTCGTCTCGGATGAGTGTCCGTCATGATCCGAGTGAAGAACGACTGTAAAGAATTCCGGGTCAGACCTGTTTTGCTTCCATTCCCAGCCACGTTTTTCATCAAATCTAACCGTTCTTCGGATACAAATCTTGTTCTCGACCGGGTCATACATACGAAAAGCTTTACACCCCGGTTCCGAACCAAAATATACCATCGCTCTTCCTCTATCATCAAGTTTATGTTGATCAACTTTGGGTTCCGTCGCAAAACCCACACAACCAAACACGCGCAAAAACTCTAAATTCGGTTTCTTTTTTAATAATGCTTCGTATGGTGTTTTTGTATCAACCGCTTTCGTAGGACTCCGGTTGAGTACATAAACTGAATGTTTAGCTACTTCACCCCAAAATCTTTGTGGCACCTTGGTTTGCTTTAGCATACACCTCACCATACCTATTACCGTTCGATTACGTCGTTCAACGACCCCATTTTGTTGTGGCGTATATGGGGCCGTAAGATGTCTTCGGATAGCATTGTTTCACACCAATCATTGAACTCGGTTGATGTGAACTCACCTCCACGATCAGTTCTAAACGTGCCAATCTTTAGACTTAAGTCTTTTTCAACCAAAGCTTTAAACCGTTTGAATGTCTCGAACGCTTGATCCTTGGATTTCAAAAGAAAACACCACATATAGCGTGAGAAATCATCTACAATTAAGAACATATACCTACAACCTCCTGGTGTAGACGGTGCGATGGGACCACAAAGATCACCATGTAGAAGCTCGAGTGGTCTAGTGGCCCGAAACATGGCTTTGGTCGGATACGGCTTTTGAGTCTGTTTCCCAATCAAACAACAATCACATATGGTTAATTACTGGCATACCACGAACCATGTTCTTTGACCCAATCTTCCTCATTGAATCAAAGTTAAGATGCCCTAGACGGGCGTGCCAAAGCCAAGAAACATCATCAAGCTTAGAGAGTAAACATACCGGAGAACCAACCACGAGCTTGATTTTATACATCCGGTTAGTTTCACGATACACCTTCATCATAAGAGTTCGTGCTTTGTCATACACTAGCAAAACATCGTCTTCCATCACGACCTTGCATCCCGTTTCGGTAAGTTGTCCCAAACTAATGATGTTGGAACGAAGGCTCGGAATATAGTAAACTTCCGTTAGTATTCTATGTTCACCGGTTTTAGTTGTGAACAAAATCGAGCCTTTTCCTTCAATTGTAACACAAGAATCATCACCAAAACGTACCTTGCCAGTTACTCGTTCGTTTAGCTCCGAAAAGAATTCTTTGTTCCTTGTCATGTGGTTAGAAGCTCCGTTATCTAAATACCATAAATTCTCCTCCACATGCATGGATTTGAATTTTTTCGGGTTCACATTCTCTTCATTCAAGTATACCGTCTCGCTTGAATTCATCATCATAAACAAGGTTGCATCAGTTTCTTCAGTAAGATTTGATTCTTGTTCTTGCTTCCGTTCTGGACAAGTCGAAGCGTAGTGACCAAACTTGTCACATCTAAAACATTGAATTTCAGACTTATCTTTCTTCGGTTTCTGTCGGTTGTCGTTGTTTCTTTGACCCGAGCCCTTTGACCCACTACCTTTACCATTGTCTCGGTTTTGGTTGGTGTATTGTCCCTGACCCGAACCACATCCACGACCTCGTCCCCTCCTTCCAGGACCATTACGACCACGACCTCCATTATTGTATTTGTGGTTTGAGGACGATTCCCCTTGAGAAAATAGTAATTGTCATTGACTACCAGCCGGATCTTTTTCCTCCTTAATTCGTTCCTCGTATGCCTTCAAACGACCTACCACATCATCAAAGGTAATAGTTTTCAAGTCGACCACTTGCTCGATCGAGGCCACCATGTGAATAAACTTTCTCGGTAAGCCATTTAAAAACTTCTTGACTAACTTGGGTTCATCGATCTTAGTACCCAAAGAATCCGCCTTCGATGAAAAACCTGATAATAATGAAGCAAACTCGTCCACCGTGCTTTGTTCCTTCATCTTCACATTTTCAAAGTCAAACATAAGGGTTTGAAGCCGTGCCTCTCGAACCCTATCCGCCCCGAGATTCCGGGTCTTCAACGTATCCCACACCTCCTTAGCCATACTCAGATTTCTGACTTGAAGAATCTGATTTTCCGGAATGGATTGAAACAACAAAGCGATGGCCATGTTGTTTTTCTTCACATCAACTGCTGTACCAGGTTCAATTTGTTCCCAAACTCCATGTACGTTAAAGATAGCTCTCATCCGCATGGCCCATATTGTATAATTTGTTTGAGTCAACATGGGGCACGCGAGTGAGGAAGTAGAAGCACCACCTGGTTCTTTAATTGACCCCGATTGATTACCTTCAGTGTCCGCCATCTTCGATTTCTTCTTCTAAACCAGCAAAGGTGTACTACCTTGATGTTTCAGCCTTTGTACTTGAGTCCGGTTTGCTGCTGTTGCAAATAACTCGAACCCGCCTGGTTCAAGTCTTAAAAAAAACTGATCTGCCTGCTGCTGCTGTTACCCTTCTTAGTTAAACAGAACAGAGAAAAAAACAACCCATATCAGCAGACTCGTTGCTTGTTGCTGATCGGATTTACTGCAGGCCCTTGCTGATGTTTTTTTCTCACTGGAAACGCTCCTGATTGCTGAAAAGATCAACTTAATCGAAGAGGAACTGAACAAGCTTTGATACCAATTCAAAGATATGAAATTGATATCACACACAATTAAGACTAGATAACTCCCAATCTTATTACTAAGAAAAATAGCTCAAAAACTTAGTAAGGTGTATCCATACATCATGACTCGATATATGCCAGATTTTATAGGCTGGACTTCAACCTCTCCAAACCTATAATAATAAACTAACTTGAGACCCAACAAACTTGTTGGTATCCCATACAATCTGCCAGAAAATGAGGAAAGCAAGTGGGTGGAAGACAAAAAAAGTGGAAAGACAAAATGGGTGGAGGATAAAGTTGATAAAGGAGGGAATTAGGCCAACATTTATTACAATTATTCTTCTAATAGTGGGTGTATAGGACCAACAGGGATACCGCTCATTGTTGAACAAATATTTTAAAAGCTCATAAAGATTCATTTACGGGCCATAAATGCCTATATGAGATCCTAACAACATTGTGACATGCTCAAATATCTCTCAGCCTAGTTATGTTAAACTCTTTAACCATTCTGTAGCTCACCATATGTATGTCATGCCTCCTATTCATATCTAGCTATTGATTATGGTACCCAACCATTACTATTCACACATCATATATACATGGATCAATAGATTTCTCATAGTTGGTGTTGCTACTCATTTAACCATTTTTATAACAATCTATTAGATTGTGTTCTTATGCATCGCAATGCAACCATATCACATCTCAATTATTTATTTTTATAGGCTTTTACAATTTTGTTTTGTATATTCATATCGATACTATGAACGCTTTAGGGCTTCCTCAATATATGATACAAAGCACCCATTCATTAACATCCAGAGCGTTTTTAAAGCATTAAAACTAGGAGTGTCATTTTTACCCGAACCCGAATTCCTAACCCGATTAAACTTTTTTCGAACCCTAATAAGGCATAACCTGAAAAACCGAACCCGGATACACATCAAACCCAAACCCGAAATTCTTATTTAAGTCGATCTTTGGTTTGTGTTTTAGCAATTCAGGTTGACCTGAATAACCCAAATACCATATTGTCATAATTAATAATCCATATTTCATATTTAGGATTTCATTTGACACTATCTATTATTTACCTTTTATGAACTCGATCAATCCTTTATTCCCTCCATTTTCAATTGATAACTCAAAACTTAAACTCGATTATTTCATCAATCCATCTTCCATACTAAACTATTTATAACGATTACAAGCAAGGTGTAATGATTCCATTCTCAAGCATTCTCATGTGTTTGTTTAAACTATATTGTTTGTGACTCCTTGTACGTCCGAACATAATAATATAAATGTAACATGTTTTGGCCTCTTATTGCTTTACTTTTGTTCAGCAATAATAATTATGATGTTTGTTTATGTTGAGCATATGTTCGAGTAACATGTGGATTTAGAGGTTGGTTATATTTTTTATTTTTTGTTTTTTTTATCTTTTATTTTTTTACCATGACTACCAAACCTGTTATGAAAAGATGTTAAATCCAATTACCAAAACTAAAACACTTTCAAATATGTTGTCTTTGATTTTCATATTTACAAGTGTACCAACCTGATCACCGATTAACCGACCCATATAAACCCGAAAACCGAAACCTGAAACCCGAATACCGATTAAATATAGTTTATTTGGTTTGTCCACGGGTTGATTTTCTACATCTAAAAACTCGAGGAACCCGACCCGAAAAACTCTTGGAACCCAACCCGAGAAACCCGACCCGAGAAACCTAAACCTGATTAAAAAACCCGAATAATACCCCTAATTAAAACGTTTTCATTTGAACTTCAAAATAATTCCTAAGAATCATTTTCGTTTCCTCATGAATCATGATCAAAGTAATAATCATCTTTTTTAGGTTTTTAACAATCCCTTACTTTTTAACCCTTAAGTAACTCGTACGTAGGGCTGTTCACGAACAGAACCGAACCGAACGCAGCTCCGCTCGAACTCGGTTCGGTTTCAAACCGAGCGGCTCGGTTCGGTTCGAATTTACAAATTCGAGCGCAAACCCTATGCTCGAACTCGGTTCGGTTTTAAACCGAGCGCTCGGTTTCGCTCGGTTTTGCTCGGTTTTGTGTAAGAATTTAAAACCAAGAAAACAAACTGCTATAGAGCAAGAGGATATACCTACGGGCGCAAGGGGGCTGACGGGGCTGCTGTCGCCGCCGGTTGGAGGCCGCAGGGGCTGCTGACGGGCGCAAGGGGTTGACGGGCGGCGGTTGGGGGGCTGCTGGTCGATCGGTAGTGGACTGTGGAGTGTGGGGCTGCTGGTCGATCGGTTGTGGATGGAGGCTGCCGGCTGGAGGCAGTGGATGGTGGCGTGTGTCACACCCCAACCTAGACGGCGGAAACGTCGAGGTGTGAGAGTTACGATTGTTCACAGCCACATAACGCTGTTATTAGTTCCAAATATATTAATCAAGATTCAATTGTAGCAATACAAGTAAATGTTCAAACAAAGATACATCCAGAATACAAGTATAAAAGTATCCAGATCATTCGTTTATTTCTCTAAGTCCAATCCTAAGTGTGATAAGCTTCAAAGAGTAACCTGAAACATGTTAAAAATAAAAGGTCAACATAAAAATGTTGGTGAGCATTCTATAGTTTTTAATACATAAGTATATAAAAGATGGCAATTCATGTTGTAAATTAGAGAACAAGGTAACTAGGGATGTAAGACAGAATGCACAATCAAACCTTGACAAAGTTTTACAAGTCTCAAACTTTTACAAGTATATATGATTAGCTAAGTATACTTGGATCAACCAAGCAGGCTTGTCAGGCCCATAGATCTATGACGTCGCCAGGCTAGCAATAGTTAATGATTGTACATGTATTCGACATTACATGGTAGCTACAAGATTCAACTAATCACAACACACAAGTAAATTGCCATAAGTTTACAAGAATCAAACGTTTACAAGTGCAATGGTTAATAAGTAACATGTTTCACCCTAAAGTGTGAAAATATGAAAAAGGGGTATAGAAATACTCACTTGATTGATGAGATTAGAATTTGGACGTGATAGGTTAGACACCAATGATTTCCTTACGATTAACCTAAGGAACGGTGTCTCGGGTTAGGATAATGATAATGTGAGAATTGGAAATAAATTAGGGTTTTCATTTGGTTTTGAGTGGTAGTTTAATTAAAATAATTTATTTAGTTTGTATGTCTTTGAAATAAATAAAATGAATTTGAAAGTGATTTTAGAATTTATTAGAAATAAATGTATTATTACGCGTAACTGTTTGGTTTATTGTTAATGTGTGGGAAAACAAATAATTAATTTTATTAATCAATTATATGGTATAACTAATTAAAATATTTAATTATTTAAGTATCACAAAACGACTTTTTGTAGATAATCTGTGAATCTATAAAACATATATAATTGTAATTATCTCGAGTAATATAATGTCCAATAATAATTTACAAGTTCTTTTATAGAAATAATTTTGTAATATTTGTAATTTTATTTATTTAAAACATTTAATAAAATAAATAAAATGTTAAAATAAATTTCAGAAAATAATTAGGTGATCTTAAAAATATTTAATGTTTATAAAAACATTTTTATAATTTTTAAGAATTTTTTTTGTAATTTTTAAAAGGCTGAAACAAGGCAAAAAAAAATGTTTGAGGTTGCCCGGGTTCAAACCCGGGACCTCTAGTATGAATTGTGAACACAGAACCATGAAACCAAGGGCCGTGGCCGCGATAGAAGTGGGTTTTAAATGAGTTTAAACATTAGCAACAGAAACCCCCAATTTGCATATGAACCCTAGTTTGATCGATCCCAAAGTGAACCACCAATCGAATCAGTTAATGTTTATGATCATGGGGCTTTTGTTCCCCATGAAAAATCGAGTATGTATGTATGCTCAATTACCTGAATTAAAACTTAGATCGATGGTTTCAAGATCGAAATGGGTCGCGGCTGTGGTGAAGTTCGTTCAGGTTGAAATCGACGATGAAAATCAATTTCGTTTTACAGTAGGCTTCGAATAATGGTCCTGATCGAAAGCCTCTTATCAAATTCGATTAAAATTGATTGGAGATGGGATTTTGATAGTGTTGCAGGTCGACGGTTTCAAGGGGTTCGAGTGTGGTTTGTGCGATTTTTCCATTGAATTTGAGAGTGGTGTTAGATTATATATAAGTATATGATTGTCCACTACCGATTGATTCGATTATTAATGAGTGTAGTGGCTGATTTTGCTGGTAAAGTGGCCGATCGTGGGAGGCAAAAGAAACGGGAACACAGCGAAGGGAAATGGGGGGTGGGGCTGGGATGTTTTGCAAATTTTACAACAATGATCCTTGTGGTTTGATTGTTTTGACAACTGAAAACATAAGGTTTTGATTTAGTTTCACAAATTGCAATTTAACCCTTGATGTTTAAAAGGTTATTATTTTATGTGAAAAGGTTATAATTAAACCTATTTTTTCATTATTATTCTTATTATTATTATTAGTTATTAATGTTAGTATTAACATTATTATTATTAGTATTAATATTATTATTGTTATTATTACTATTATTATTATGATTATGAAATTAAACGTCGCGAAATACGAGATGTTACAGTCTCCCCTACTTTAGGAAATTTCGTCCCGAAATTTGTTTACGAGGAGGCTGAGACGAAAAGATGAGAACGCTTGGATTTCATTTGGTCCTCACGTTCCCAGGTGAATCAGAAGATGAGCATGAAGTCACAGATAGATCATAGTGATTCTCTTTTTCTTTCTTGATGCAGTCTGTGTTTTCATTTTCTGAGGTACACTTTGAAGAACTTTCAGGTTTTGATAAGGTATCAAAAGAGAATTCATCATCGATTAAGCTGACCGCTTTAGTGTTTACTTTATGTGCAATGGCAGAGCCATTAAAGGTAAAAAGAGAGTCTAAAGTATGTGGCTTCAAATTAGCCTTATAAGCTTTTACGTTGATTAAGAATGAATGTTAATTATCGTATAAATACAAGGTGTTACCGTCTCCCCTACTTTAAAGAATTTCGTTCAGAAATTAAAAATGAACTAAACAAACAAATACGGGTAGGTGTACGAACGAACAGTGATAGACGTTTGATTACCGATGAGATGTTTCACTTTAGGGAATCCTTCAAGTCTCTTTGACATAATATATGCCAACTTGACTCTTCCAGTGAAATACGAGACGTTTTGAGAGGAACAGTGGACATGATGACGAGTTACCATGATATGTTAGACTTATAAATCACAACTTCCAGAATATAATTTCGTGGTAAGGTGTATAAAAGACCAACAATGGTAAGCAAGGTTAACCGTCGGAATTTAAGAATCCCAAACGTCATCATATGAAACGATCTTAACGCATATATTGTGAATATGTATTTCTCCTTTGACCAATCATTGGTCTAAGAATGATACGCTATGCGAAGATCTTGGAATAAATTCACAACAATGGTTCGGAATATTATTAAAAACAGAAAAATGAATCAATCGTTCAAAATACCGATCGATGTTTTAACGTCATACCACGGTATACGAATATTTGAAACAGATACAAGTCAATTTCTCGACCCGTTATCCCACATGTGTCAATATGAAATTAGCAAATCGGTTTATAATGCACCGATTGTCATCATGCCATTTAAGATAAGAAGCATTTTGTGAATGAAAAGTTAAACAGAAGATTTACGGGAACACGGAGATTAGGTTTTGTCATATGTAAAGGTAAGACACTTGGACACATGCCAAGTTATATCTTTTCTTTTATGCCAAACCCATGACTACAAATTACGAAATTTTGTGAACCATTATATCCACATTGCAATGAGGATAATGAGTCTTGTTGTTCGAATTCAAGATAGAGTTTTAAATATTTCCAAGGTTAAGGATTTAAAAGCGATTCAAGAAGTAATACAAACAATAAGAAAGGTATTTGTAACCATGTTTTGCACAGTAACAAATTTTCAAATGCAGATTTGCATACGTAATTCATCAAACAATAAGTTAGGTATTTGATAATATCTCTATTTGACAAAAGATTGTTTAGGAAGACTATACTTATGGGTTTAATGATATCTTAAAATGAAAGTTGATAAGTAAGGAATAAATGGTTCGATGTAGTCAGATCGAGTCAAAACATGAAGATAAATGGAAAGAAATTGATTTAAGAATTTACATGCTTCAAGCTTGGAATCAAAATCAACCTAAAACAATGGGTCTCCTTTCAAGTTCAGAGATCATGCTTTGGCTTGATAGGTCAAAACACCAACATTGTTTCACCCGTCAAGTTACTACATGCTTCTCGTCACTTGATTACCACCATGGTAAGCTAAAGATCAAGAAATGAGAATAGTCATCAAGGTATGGTTTTCACCCCTAACTTGATGGTGTACTCTCAAGATATGACCACTAACCTTCCAAACAAAAAGTTCGATCCCAACTCATTGTTGAGGACCCACAGAAATAAGACGAGGTAACTCACCATTAAGGTAAGGAAAATCACTCCTATCTTAACTGTGAAGTTCTTACAAAAACAAGATATAACAAAATGAACTTCTTCATCAAAATCCAGAATTCACTCCTACTTTGATGAGGTCGTCTCATTTGAACAAATACAATTCATAAAAATGATATTATCATCAAGGTATGAAATTTACGTCTATCTTGATGATTGAGCTTCATAATAACAAGAAAACAATCAAAGATTAACATTTGTCACCAAAGTACGGGTTTCAATCCTCTTTTGGTGAGATCATGTCGTTTGGGAAATGTAAGTTCCAATGAAAATAGTTGAAGTCAATCCTTAGGATGAGGAATTTGCCCTAATCCAGAGGATGAAATTTCATAAAACACACAATTGGAAACCATTTGTCGAAACGAATAGAGAATCATCAAAGTAAGGAAATCACCCCTGTTTTGATGAGTTAGAATTGTTTAGGAGGTACGAGTGTTCTTAGTCATAGATTGACTTACAAATCCTTGTATCTCCCATGGTGCAGACGGTTCAAGGTTCGACTTAACAACGAAAGGAAAAGAATATCACTTAGAAATTTTAGAAAATTTCAAGTTACATCAATGTAACCCAAAGGAAAATCATGATTACAAAATTTAAGGTCAAAGTTCGAGGTAACAGGATTCGTTATGATGGTGTTTAAATCTTGAATAATTTAAATCAGGGAGACAAAATCAAGGACAAAAATGATTCAACATCACAATGAGATGTGAACATTTGATTCACAATCGATGAGAATACATGGACTTCTCAAGATATGAGGTCAGCCATAACCTTATTGAAGACACGCGTACTTATAAGTGGTAACATAGTTATAATTAGTTTATTCGATCATTGAGGTGAGTGACCACTTATAATATTTAAATTAACAAAGTTAACATTCAATTAGCAAAGTATTTCGAGATGTAGGAATTCCACCTACAGCATTGCATGTTCTTAGTTGTAGGACCCATCCTTAAGAAGATTTGAGAACCATAAGTAACGGTTTAAAGTTTTAAAGACCATATGGTTTAGATTCCCAATATCTTTGGGTATATTAAAATCCATGTTCACGTTGGTCAAGGTAAGAAGATAGTTACATGAAACGCTGAGTTTAATACCGTTACACGTTACACGTTGAGCGTAAGAGTTGAAATGTAGGATGAGTTCAATATTAACAGAAACATTATGTAGGTTAAGAATGAGAAGATATTTAAACTTTGGTGATAAACCAATTTAAGGATTCAAGGATTTTTAAAATACAAAAGGGATGGTTCCATTTGGTAACGCATTACCATTTGGAATCGTTGACACGTCAAGGTAATTTGACCCATTTGCCTTAGAGACTTGTGTGTCGACCATAGTTTATCACTCATCCCAGAAATCCCCAGGTAAGCATAACTGGTTTCGCAATGAGATTTATACGATATGCTTGCCTTAGCCCAAAGGCCTTTTGCCAGGAAATCCAGAATACAGGTGTCTATGTGCCACACAAATTTCTTTGGTTTATGAAATCAAAACCTTGATGAGATTTTTATAGATTAGACATAGAGTCTAAGGAATTGAACCTCATCGTGGGTTCAGGATCAACCAAAGTTTATATAATTCCACATGTCATTGAGAATAGGTTTAGGAAGTTCATTTGTCGGGGAGAGTCAAAAAGTCAAAGTTAAGTTTAGGAAGACAGGTAACTAAGTTTTAAGCATACATAAAGTATTCCTATGCTAAGGCATCAAGTTGCACAAAAAAGGCATAGCATTATGTAGCATGCAAACTATAGGTATATTTATAGGAATATGAATATTATTCTATAAGGTTCATGCATAAGCTATAGTCTAGGTCACCATTTCTAATAACCTAAATCCCTATAGTTATGGGCTCTGATACCAATCTGTCACACCCCAACCTAGACGGCGGAAACATCGAGGTGTGAGAGTTACGATTGTTCACAGCCACATAACGCTATTATTAGTTCCAAATATATTAATCAAGATTCAATTGTAGCAATACAAGTAAATGTTCAAACAAAGATACATCCAGAATACAAGTATAAAAGTATCCAGATCATTCATTTATTTCTCTAAGTCCAATCCTAAGTGTGATAAGCTTCAAAGAGTAACCTGAAACATGTTAAAAATAAAAGGTCAACATAAAAATGTTGGTGAGCATTCTATAGTTTTTAATACATAAGTATATAAAAGATGGCAATTCATGTTGTAAATTAGAGAACAAGGTAACTAGGGATGTAAGACAGAATGCACAATCAAACCTTGACAAAGTTTTACAAGTCTCAAACGTTTACAAGTATATATGATTAGCTAAGTATACTTGGATCAACCAAGCAGGCTTGTCAGGCCCATAGATCTATGACGTCGCCAGGCTAGCAATAGTTAATGATTGTACATGTATTCGACATTACATGGTAGCTACAAGATTCAACTAATCACAACACACAAGTAAATTGCCATAAGTTTACAAGAATCAAACTTTAACAAGTGCAATGGTTAATAAGTAACATGTTTCACCCTAAAGTATGAAAATATGAAAAAGGGGTATAGAAATACTCACTTGATTGATGAGATTAGAATTTGGACGTGATAGGTTAGACACCAATGATCTCCTTACGATTAACCTAAGGAACGGTGTCTCGGGTTAGGATAATAATAATGTGAGAATTGGAAATAAATTAGGGTTTTCATTTGGTTTTGATTGGTAGTTTAATTAAAATAATTTATTTAGTTTGTATGTCTTTGAAATAAATAAAATGAATTTGAAAGTGATTTTAGAATTTATTAGAAATAAATGTATTATTACGCGTAACTGTTTGGTTTATTGTTAATGTGTGGGAAAACAAATAATTAATTTTATTAATCAATTATATGGTATAACTAATTAAAATATTTAATTATTTAAGTATCACAAAACGACTTTTTGTAGATAATCTGTGAATCTATAAAACATATATAATTGTAATTATCTCGAGTAATATAATGTCCAATAATAATTTACAAGTTCTTTTATAGAAATAATTTTGTAATATTTGTAATTTTATTTATTTAAAACATTTAATAAAATAAATAAAATGTTAAAATAAATTTCAGAAAATAATTAGGTGATCTTAAAAATATTTAATGTTTATAAAAACATTTTTATAATTTTTAAGAATTTTTTTGTAATTTTTAAAAGGCTGAAACAAGGCAAAAAAAATGTTTGAGGTTGCCCGGGTTCAAACCCGGGACCTCTAGTATGAATTGTGAACACAGAACCATCAAACCAAGGGCCGTGGCCGCGATAGAAGTGGGTTTTAAATGAGTTTAAACATTAGCAACAGAAACCCCCAATTTGCATATGAACCCTAGTTTGATCGATCCCAAAGTGAACCACCAATCGAATCAGTTAATGTTTATGATCATGGGGCTTTTGTTCCCCATGAAAAATCGAGTATGTATGTATGCTCAATTACCTGAATTAAAACTTAGATCGATGGTTTCAAGATCGAAATGGGTCGCGGCTGTGGTGAAGTTCGTTCAGGTTGAAATCGACGATGAAAATCAATTTCGTTTTACAGTAGGCTTCGAATAATGGTCCTGATCGAAAGCCTCTTATCAAATTCGATTAAAATTGATTGGAGATGGGATTTTGATAGTGTTGCAGGTCGACGGTTTCAAGGGGTTCGAGTGTGGTTTGTGCGATTTTTCCATTGAATTTGAGAGTGGTGTTAGATTATATATAAGTATATGATTGTCCACTACCGATTGATTCGATTATTAATGAGTGTAGTGGCTGATTTTGCTGGTAAAGTGGCCGATCGTGGGAGGCAAAAGAAACGGGAACACAGCGAAGGGAAATGGGGGGTGGGGCTGGGATGTTTTGCAAATTTTACAACAATGATCCCTGTGGTTTGATTGTTTTGACAACTGAAAACATAAGGTTTTGATTTAGTTTCACAAATTGCAATTTAACCCTTGATGTTTAAAAGGTTATTATTTTATGTGAAAAGGTTATAATTAAACCTATTTTTTTCATTATTATTCTTATTATTATTATTAGTTATTAATGTTAGTATTAACATTATTATTATTAGTATTAATATTATTATTGTTATTATTACTATTATTATTATGATTATGAAATTAAACGTCGCGAAATACGAGATGTTACAGCGTGCATGGAAGGAGGCTGTCGGCTGGAGCTGGAAGCAGTGGATGGTGGCGTGGAATTGTGGATGGGCAGTGGATAGAGGCTGCCGGTTGGAGTGATTTTTGAATGTAAGTATGGAGTGAGTTTAGAGAATTAGGTTTTTTAGTAATTAGGTTATAGGTTGTTCACTTTGACTGTTTAACTAGAAAATAAAATATATATAATTGATAAATAACTTTTTAAATTAATATATATATATAATATATAAAAACTAAACTAAAAAATAATTCGAGCGAAACCGAGCGAGCGACGAGCGAGCGTACCTTTACTCGTGCTCGGTTCGTTTTCAAACCGAACCGAGCCGCTCGGTTCGGTTACAACCGAGCGGAAAATCGAACGAGCAAAATTCCGAGCATTTTTCGAACGAGTTCGAGCGAGTTTCGAGCATCTAGCAGTTTGAACAGCCCTACTCGTACGGCGAAATCAATTCTATACAAGTACATGAATCACAGAATAACGCAGAGAAACCGACTTCCATTCATTCAATTCAATGATTCCCTTCACCTTTTTCAATCAACCCACCATCTTCAAAGCATCGATTCTCCTAATCCTACAATTCATCTTCCAAACACCATCATCCCCCCAAATCACCCACACAAATCCCCACAACAACCGATCATTCACCTCAATCCCTCATCAAATCGATCACAATCCCACTTCGATCGCACCACCAATGCCTCTACACCCCCAAAAGAAGCTTCAACGTCTCCCACACGTCTTCAGTCAGGTGCTCGAGCTCCCTCTGCGATCACAAGCCGATGTGCTGATCGAAGATCGACCCGATTGCTTCCGGTTCACGGCGAATGTCGGGGATAACGCCTTTGATGGTCGGGTGAGGGCCTATGCTGTGAAGATTCATCCCGGTGTTACGAAGGTGGTTGTTAGGGGAGATGTTGGCGATGTGGAGTTGTTGTTGGAGAAATTGGAAGTTGATGTGTGGAGGTTTAGGCTTCCCGCGATTACGCGGCCGGAGATGGCGACCGCGGTGGTTGACGGAGGGAAGCTGGTGGTTACCGTGCCGAAAGGTGGCCGGAGTAGCTACGGTGGGAAGGTTGAGGGTAAACGGGATGTTTGGGCGAGCGGTGGTACGGGACGTCTTGTATCTGCTACATAGATTTAGTGGATGTGTGAGTTTGTCGTTAATAAAAAAAAAGATAGATGGGTGTTTTGTAATTGAATAATGTCCCATGGATCTTTGTATGTAGAAGGTGATAAAACATAGGTTAATCTCAATAGTTGTAAATGTTTGTTTTGATAGATTAATGGTGTGAATAACTTTTATGTTTAGTTTGATGTGTAGCCTTCAAGTTAAAATTCGTTTGGTTAGAAACTTTGTGATAAGGATTTGTTGAGGCGCGCGAGCTAAATCCGAGTTAAAAACGTTAGTTCTCGCGGATTAGAGAACTTGCTCTCAATAGGACGAATTTGAAAACTTATGATCTTAAAGATATCAATGATGTTTACTGACTTGAGAACTTGATGTTAACAATGGAGTTTATGTTGTCTTGTTGAATTGACTTGGTAAGCTTGGCATATATGTTTGTGCATGAGAGTTCTATCTTTCTAATCTTTGAGTTGTAAATTTAGTGAGTTGAATTGGATTAAGATAGTTTGAAGATGTAAAAATAACTCACCTTAACATTCTTGATGGATGCCTGATGTCACTAGATGAATTTGAGGGCAAAAACCTAGAAAATGGGGAGGAACTTTTAGGGGGGCGTTTGGTTGGAAGTGATGAAATGAAAATAAGAAACTAGTATAATTTTCAAATAAAATTGTGTTTGAATGAGCAATTAAAAGTAAACCTAATGGAATGTTTCACCTTAAATTCCCTTGTTAGTGGGATTTTAAAATCCTTTCACCTAGAGAGAGAATTTGAAATCCCACAACCAAAAAATTTTGATATGAAATATTCCCTTGGGTTTTACATTTCATTACCCACTCAAACATAATTTTACTTGATAGCTACCCTCGTTTTCATTTATCTTACATTGAAGTTTTTTTATGTGACAACTTTAAATACTCGTTCCAAGAGTCTCCACTTGTGTCGTACCCAAGGTGCGCTTTCGTAGTGTAATTAAGGAGACCACATGTGTCAATCTCTTGTTTAAAATAGTTAAATTCTCGGTCCATATCTTTTAACTATTCGTATAAATAGAGGCCGACTAACATGGAAATGATGCTAACATTTAATTATAACAAAAAAAAATATAAAGTTAAAAATACATTTGAACAAATTAAGGTGACGCCAAGAAATAATTATTCCCAAGACGAATGTTAGCCGCCACATGATTCCGATTAATTCAAACGTGACACTAGGAAGAGGAAGAGGATGATGATGAAGAGGAAAATAACAAATCCATTAAATTTTATCGAGTTCTAGAGAAGTATTAAAGTTTGTGGAGTAGAAGTTGTGAAAAATCAGGTTAGATGAGTTTGTCTTTATAGGGTAAAAGTTAGAGAAACAAAGAAAATTTGGTCGACATAATTGTACAAGGCTACTTCTCAAAAACTCACGCACTTTCACCACCATGAGCCCGTTCAATACCACACCAACGCCACAAGCCCCAGAGGGGCAGCACGGTGTTCACCACGCCTCATGGCCAGATGGCACAACCATGCCCCACCCACGAGTACACATACCCTCATGAGCACGTACATTCTCAATCAAGGTATGATGTGAGCGTCTCAAGGTGATTAGAATGGGTATACCGGTACATTCACTCATTTACTTTTGGCTTTTGCCGGGTCTAAGAGTTTGAGAAAAAGGTCAGTAAGGAATTACCGACATTGTAGTAAGTGCATCTATGGAGATTTATGTTGTATAGCATCTCTATGCTTTTATGAGATCAAACAACTACTCTAATTCCTTCAGTGCCATGAATTATTTGTATGGCATTTAGGAAATTAGAGATGACAAGTTTGGCTGTTTGTGATTATAGATTTGATGTATATATAATCTCTAACAGGGCAAACTAAAACATTTGAATAAATACGATTCTAGTAAATATTGTTCCAGCTAAAGTCACACGAAGTACGTTTCCAATGCATGAAACTCATATTAGTGTTGAATAATACACTTGTTAAAAAAAATTTACATGCTAACTATCTATAAAAGATTTATGAGATGAATGTCGAATGCCGGCCATACTACATACCATAAGGTAGTCACAATGAGATTCCATCTTTTCATTTAATTTATATGTATTAGTCTATGTACAAATACATATTCTATCTATATGAATTCACAACTTTGATGAACAGTAGAGGGGTAGTTTTGGTATTGATGAACAACAAAGGGGTACTTTTGGTATTACGCTAGGATTGCTTCACCGGTATTGATGAACAGCCGAGGGGGTACTTTTGGTATTACGCTCGGATTGCATCACGTTGTCAGCACTATCGTGTTCATTCTTATCTACAAAGTCACCCATAGAGATTGGGATGGAATCATGGTGATGAAGGTATAACGCATGCGATGACGAAGATGTAACGTAGAAGATAAACACCACGGGATGAACGCAACGGGAATTTATTCAACACTATCCACGACGCAAGACTAGAGAGCAGACAACAGAGGCGGTGCTTTTCGACAGCGGTTATGATGGTTTCGCCAACCTGACAGTGTCTCAGAGGGTACATGTTCTGTTTTTGGTAGATTGCGAATGCTAAGCTAAAAGTTTTTGATCGGGTTCTGATGTTTTAAATCATCCTTTTTCCTTTGATTTAGGCTTCTTGGGGCTTATCAATGTTCTTGGAATCCTCTGCCTCCTACTCAGTCGATCCATCTGCATGTTGGTATTGCTCGCGTCTTCTACATTGTGATTTCTGGCTTGCATGTGCTTCAATTGTGCTTTCCGGTTTTGGTTATTTTCTTTATATTGTGTTGCGGAATCGAATGAGGCTTTTTGTATATCAGTATATGTATGTTGTTTGTTAGTTAAAGAGCCACTTTTTCACATCTTGTAGCTTACTATGTTCATGTCAAACACACCGCTTGAAACTTAAGGTAAATACTCCTGTAATCTTATTGCGCAACATTAATAAAAATTGTGGTCTTTACAACGAAACTAGATTTATGTTGTATAGCATCTGTATGCTTTTATGAGATTAAACAACTACTCTAATTCCTTCAGTGCTATGAATTATTTGTATGACATTTAGAGAATTAGAGATGACAAGTTTGATATATCTGCCTGTGAATAATAGATTTGATGTATATATAATCTCTAACAGGGCAAACTAAAACATTTGAATAAAAACTAATCTAGTCAATAAGTTGATTGGTCTAGCTAGCTAAAGTCACACAAAGTATGTTTCCAATGCATGAAACTCATATTAGTGTTGAATAATACACTTTTTATAAAAATATTTTACATACTAACTATCTATAAAAGATTTATGAGATAAATGTCGAATGCCAGCCATACCACATACCATAAGGTAGTCACAATGAGATTCCATCTTTTCATTTAATTTAAATGTATTAGTCTATGTACAATACATATTAACCATAACGCTAAAAGGTTGCTGATTCACCCAGATGTCCCAGTTGGAATCTCTTCCCCCACCGGATTTTCCATCTTTTCATTTGCTTTTTTCTGTTGTCTGCCACACACATAACACATTACTTTTGTTTCATTTCTTATTTTAAACATTTTATAATTATAATTAATTTCTCACATATTTACCCTTATAACACTTAATATTTTAAGATGCTTTTAATTTTATCTACTTGTCACTATATAATTCATTCAATATTAATTCATATAATATAATGTTTTAAAATTCTGAACATATTGTTATGACATTGTTATTTCTATCTATATCTACATATAAACTTTATTCAAGACCTAACCACCATAACTGCAACCAAAATCCACGAGTCAAATATAATATAATTCTAGATTTTTACGTACAACAAATTATAATTTTCTTAATCTAATTATACCGTTTTATCATGCTCATCTCTACTTACATTTTGATGTAAACTAGTATTATGCCCTCGCGTTACAGGGGGCTAAAAGTATGCCAAGTAGCACCAATGACACATTACCGTCAGTAACCACCAACACCGAAAAAGCTCGTATTAAAAAAGAAATAAAACGATGAACCACACAGGCTAAACGCATAAAAACCAAAAAAATAAAACGAATGAAAAGTAGACGTAAAAAGTTGAAAACACAGGAGCAACATAAAACATATAAAATAATAAGTAAGCGATCTAGGACCAGCGCGTTGCGATGGAGCCGTTAGACGAAAAGTAAGCATAAAAACGTTGAACCACACACGCACGTTGTGACATGTTAACTCCCAAAATTAGACCGACACGTAAAACTAAAAGTTTATAAAATATGAAAAGTATAAGACTAAAGTTAAATATAAAAAAAGTATTGGACTTAAATTGTAAAATATATAAAAATATTGAGTTAAAATAAAAAAATTAAATATTTAATAAAAATACAAAAAGGTAGATACAACCAAAAAACACATAAACACAAATCACTTGATAAGCACGAGGTACAACACCTCTACACATAAACCATTTAATAATTAGTATTATATAAACTTTTATCTGATACCGAGCCACCACAATCTACGGTTAAATTATTAAAATCACTAGTTTACATTTAACAAACTATCAATTTAAACTTTATACGCAAATAAAATTTATAGACCAAAACCGCACACCATCGGATAGCCCAAAATCCCAAATGTTAAACCTAGTCGCTAGCCCATGTCATGAATCACGACCCACACAAAAACCTTAAACCCATTCAGCCCATTAACAAACAGTCAACTCATCACAAACTCACCCAAAACACCACCACGTACACAAACAACAAACGTACACCTCGCCACGTGTCCTCCGACACCTCCTCAACACCAATGCTTCTTCTTCATTAACCTCCAACAAGCACCTCATTCAAAACAATCGCAATAATAATAATAACAATGGCATCAAACCAGCTTACTCCTGCGTACGCATACACCGTCGTTTACGTCAAAGACGTCGCGAAATCCGTCGAGTTTTACGGCAAAGCGTTTGGTGCATCCGTTCGTCGACTAGACGACTCCCACAGGTGAATTATGAATCAACCCGATGAATTTGATCTCATAGTCCATGATTTAATGATTCTGATTGTTTTTTTTTTATGTGTTTTTGTGTGTGTTAGATGGGGCGAATTGGAAAGCGGACAAACGACGATTGCGTTTACGCCTGTGCATCAACACGAGACCGATGATTTAACCGGTGAGGTGCAGGAACAGAAGTCGAAAAACCGGAGGAATCAGCTGGAGGTTTGCTTTGCTTATGCGGATGTTGATGCTGCTTATAAGGTTGTTTCATTTGGTTGATTGAATAACATAACATTATAGAAAGAAAACACGTACGTGTTTAGTTTTGGTTGATTTGATTGTGGGTATGTTGCAGAGGGCGGTGGAGAACGGGGCGGAGGCGGTGAGCAAGCCGGAGGAGAAGGAGTGGGGGCAGAAGGTGGGTTATGTTCGCGATATCGACGGGATCGTGGTGAGGATGGGGAGTTTTGTCAAGCACCATTGAATTCAAGGAGGTGAATGATGGTGTTGTTATGTGTTATATATGTTTTCCTACGTTGTAATTGTGTTTCGCGTTGTTTTTGTTGTTTGATTTTAGTTTCTTCTGTTTAAGTGGTTGTTCAGATTTAAAAAATGATAATTTTGTTTAAATATGTAAGAGATGTGATAATGTGATTCAAATCTAAATTTTTTTTCAGTAGTATTAATTTTTGATTCGTATATTGAGTTAGCCCCCTTTAAAAAACTACTTAGTTTCGTCCCCTGTAGAGAGTGTTCAAACTGCGTCATTGATTTTTATCACAATTTTCTCCGGCTCATCTGCCAGGACGACTCCACTAGGCTAATAGTGAATTTATCACTTTTCTCAAATGCGAAGTCTTCTGGTTCTATTAGAACAATAACAATAGAACAATAACAATACTAATACGATTGCTACATTACAACAACGACCTAATACAACGATGTTTAGAGATCAACTTTACGTCATTCTTCTAAATGTATAGCTAAGTTGGATGCGTTATTAACCCACGCATATTACAACACTTGTATAAGATTAAATTTACATCATTCTTCTTAATGCATAGCTAACTTGGATGTATTTATAACACACCTATATTCCAACACTTGATCTCCTTTAGTATGCTCTTCATTGATGGTTTTTTCTTGTTGAAAATAATTTTGATTCACTCCCTCCAAAGATGTATACAAACATGTTTCCGTTGTTTGACTAATTGACCAGCTTTACCACCTGCCCAAACTCCATTTAACTTTATTTAACTATAAACATCCATTTAAGCTCAACCCAACAACAAAAAATGAAATTAGACCTCTTAACCTTGTTTATACTTAAATCGACCCATTTGGCAAAAAATCACCGATTCGTGTTAAATTACACCCAGTTGCGCGCTTAAAACCTTTAAGTACAATTGGTCATTAGAAATTATTATTACTTAATTGACATTTGAGCCTGTTTCGATATAAACCACCATTTACACTCTTTAATCTCGTATTACTTTGTTTTGTAAACATTTTAATAGCAGTTTTACTCAAGTCCTACTAATTATTGATGATTGCAACCCTTTAGATCAAATAAAGTCAATTTCCATCCAGAACACCTATAACCAAATTGTGAATTGGTTTACAAACTTACTTATTTTTTTTATCTCAATTATTTATATATATATATATGTGTGTGTGTGTGTGTTTGTGTGTGTGTGTGAAATGTTTTTTATTTTTATTTTAAAAGTTTCTTAAAATTTATTTTTAATCGCCTCGGTTTTAAACGTCGTATTTAAACCATTCATCTTATCTAAAGGAAAATATAAAATCGTTTGGCTGATTAAACTTCTTATTTAAACTGTTAGGCTTACTTAAACGTTATTTTAAATATATTTGTTGTATTAAACCGTTAAAGTTTTTTTAACTGTTATTTTGTTAAAACATCTTTTTTTTTTCAATTTTTTATTGTCTTCTATTCAAGTTGACTTGAAAGTGTTTCCACTTTTACGTCATTTGTATTTTTTTAGGATTAACTTGGGTTTTTATTATTATAATTAGGGCTTTTACGATATTAAAATTACTTGTGTTTTGTTTATTTAAATATTTTTAAATCGTTTGTTGCGTTTGAATAACCAATCATTTTGAAAAATATGATTAATAAGGCAAACAAATTTAGAAAGAAGTTTAGATAGTTTAATGGTTTAAAAAACCACTTAAAAAGGTTTTTTAGTAATTACATTATTGGTTTAAAATCCAAACGATTTAAAAAAATATTTTAAAAACTTTAAAAATAAAAAAAAAAAAACTTTTATTTGTACACACACACACATATATATATAATATGTTTGTGTGAGAGTGTAAATTACGTTTTTTATCCTTGAGGTGATTACAAATAATCATTTCAATCCAACGACATTTTAATTATTTTATTAGAAACTAACTGAAAAATCTAACTTTTAGTGTATTAGACTAAAAGAGCTATGATGTTTTTACACCAATTTCTGTTTAATTACCTTAATTTTATGTTGTTTGAAACACAAGAACACCAATTGATGGTTAACATATGATGTTTCTCACTTCCTCATATCTTTCTCGCTACAAAGAAATTACACCTTTATTATTCCTCATCGCCTTGGACATAACATTTTTTCTCTACTCCCACACATCCGACTTGAGCTTCATAGGGTGTTTCCCACACCTTCTAACATATTTTTTGCTTGTGACAAATTGGATCTAAGCTTGGGAGTATATTGAGCAGCCTGATAAAAACGAACCTAAAAACTATACCAATCCATAACGAACCTGACAAGCAGTAACAACTATACCAACCCAAATTTGGACATAGAAGCACATGCTATGATAATCCACACTTTTGTCCATCATGTTTTTTTTTCTTGAAATCAAACTTATATATAATAAATAATCTTATACATTTATATTCACATAAGTCTATAGGCTATATGTTCGTATAGTTGGTAATTATTGATGATTAAATTTTTGTTAAATGCTATAATGTTATGTCAATAGTTAAACTATGTAATAACTATACTTAAGAGTTAAGCAATTAAAGGTTTTAAAAGTTAAGCAATTAGAAGTTTTAGAAAATTAAAATGTCTCGGTAGGATGTAAAAACTAAAAAGTTATAATATTATAGGAACAAAAGATGCAGTAAATATAATTATTAAAAATTCTAAAAAAACTAATCAGGACAAAAGTAGAAACGTGAGACCGTCGTGTGACCACGGTAGTTGCTGATCTGCAAGGAGTCCTTTTGTTGTGGGTCATGGGTCAAAACATAATAAAGTGGTTTACAGAAAAAGAAAACGTTTTCGATTCTTGAGCTCTTTTGTTCTTTTCGAGTTTTTTCTTCCCATTTTTATTGTCGGGTACACATGACAAAAAATAATAAACTTATGTTATTAAAAAGTACGTAATACTAATTTTTGCAAAATAGTTTGGAACTTATTTCAAATAAAGATTGTGTGTAGGGGACTAGGGGTGTAAACGAGCCGAGCCGCTCGCGAGCTACTCGAGATCGGATCGATAAAAAGCTCGAAATGAGCCGAGCTTTATCGAGCTCGAGCCGAGTTCGAGCTTGAATAAAAGCTCATTTAATTATCGAGCCCGAGCCCGAGCTTCAGGTATCGAGCTCGAGTCGGCTCGCGAGCCTAAACGAGCTTTATATATATATATGTATATATATATATATAATTTATTAAATATATTATAAATAATACTTATTATATATAAAGTTATGATAAAAACAATTACAAAATATGTATAATGTTATTTATAACATATATAATTATAAATATATATCAAAATTAAATATAAAATATTAAAAATAATTTTTAAATAAATAAACGAGCCGAGCCCGAGCCGAGCTCGAGCTTGAAATAGTATTTGTCGAGCCGAGCTCGAGCTTTAAAAATAAAGCTTGAAACGAGCCGAGCTCGAGCTCGAGCTCTCCAAAGTCATCACGAGCCAAGCTCGAGCTCGAGCTCTCCAAAGTCATCACGAGCCGAGCTCGAGCCCATACGAGCTCGGGCTCGGCTCGGCTCGGCTCGTTTACACGTGTGTTTGAATTTTAGAGTGTGAAAGCATAGTGATTTTAATAATAGAATTGATTAGAGTAAAAATTATATGTTGACACTAATAAAAAAGTTAATAATGAAATTACCTAATTGGTATTTACTATTGTAAATAAGTTTGAACTAGTATTAAGTCCTTGGGGGAGTAAACCGTGTCAAGTGTTATCAATAACACACAACCACAAGTGTCCATAAATACCGAAAAAACTGATAGTAAAAATTAAATACAAAAAAAAGAGAATAAAATCAAACGAAGAGAAAGTGCAAAAACGTTGAACCACGTAAACGAAATGTAAAATATATAAAACAATAATTAAGTCAATCTAAAATCAACATTTTGCAACAATGTTGTTAAACAGGAAAAAATAAGGGTAAAAATGTTTAATTACACACACGTGCTACGGTATGTTACTTGTAAAATTTAGAAGAAAACGCAAAACAAAAAAAATATATAATATAAAAAGTATAGGGATTAAAGATGAAAATTAAAAAATATTAGGGTTAAATTGTAAAAAATATAAAATTAGTAGGTTAAAATATAAAAAGAGTTAAATTTTAAGAAAAAAGACAAATATGAATACAACTCACAAAACACATAATACAACCCTCTAAGCATACCAAAGTTAAAAGACAAATGTGGATACAATCCACTAAACACATAATACAACCCACTAAGCATACCAAAGTTAAAAAGACAAATGCAGATACAATCCACTAAACACATAATACAACCCACTAAACACATAATACAATCCACTAAACATACCAAATTTGGTAATTAGTATTATATAAATATGTGTATAAGTTTAAAAAAGGAGAAAAATGTATGATTAGTTACAAAGTATATTCCTAGGTTGGAATAGATAGTAAAGGTAAACAAAAATGATCTTTTTCTTTTGAGTGATCATGTCTCAAAAGAAATTGAAGATTCGATTGATTTCAATTTACAAGTCTTTATAAAGTTAATGGTAAAGAAGGTTTTAAGTAATTTTATATGATGAGTGATTTCTCTAGAGCTATATAATTATTTTTTACAAGTCTAAAGGAAGTGTTCTCGATATTAATATATGTTTGAATTTGCTTAAATTCAATTCAATTAAAAACTAAGTAATTAGAAGTGATATTGGTATGAAATATGTCAATAGTAGTTTTACTGATTTTACAAATGAGCATGGTATAGCTTTATAAGAAACTTCGGTTGTTCACTTGTTCGTGTTTTTTAACGTGCTAAATTGTAATGATAAATTTATCAAAAATATATTTTGTTTTCTAAAGATCTGAAGTTATATTAAACAATTTATCATTACAAAAACTGATTTGAATAACTAAGTTTTCTGGAAAAAGTGAAAACAATACCATTTTTAACGATAAATTTACCCAACTTCTACTTTTAAGTTATACATATAAATTTATATAGTATCTGAGTTTGAATCTATAACCTTCTTTTTTAAAAGAAAATCTCTACGAAACGGGTAGCCCACATCGACGAAAACAATACTTGTATAACATGTGATGAAGAAAAGGGTACCTACTACCTAGAGTGACAAGGATATATATACCAATGGTGGTAAAAAACAAAAAGACTTTCTGCAACACCTGGTGATGAAATAGTAGTGGGTTTGGAACTTTGGATTCTCCTAAGGGTAATGTTACAAGTTTTGGTTAATCTTGTGAAGTTAAAAAGTTTTCTAGTTTTCCACACAAGTGTCTTTTCCTAACAAGTTAGAGCATTTACGGTTGGTTTTATGTTTATGTGAATATATTTCTTATATTTTATAGAATGGTTGTTAATGGTTTTTAGTGAAGCAGAGATAAAATATTACTTTTTATCTGTATATATGAAAAATCACTATTCAATCCATACAATTTTTTTAATATTTTTTGAAAGTTGTTGTGATGTGAATGCTCATATATGATTTTGTTAAGGGAAGGCTAGATGTGCTATAGAAAAAAGTTGATAATTACTCTTATTTGTCCTTAAAAAGTTTGTTTTTATTTTTGTTACATTAAGTGTTTAGTTACTAAAACTTATAAGGAATTGAAGACTGGATGTTATAACTGACAAATATATGTTCAAATTATGAATTATGAAGTGGAAACATTAAGTATTAGGAGCTAGATCTTAACTGTTGTTAGAAGGCAAGAAAATAATTGGTTGTAAATGGATATATAAAATCTGAGCCTACTAGTTGAGTGACACAATCAAAGATAATGCTTGTATTTTAATGATACTTTCGTTCTTGTACTTCAAACGGTGATAGTTATGTGTTTGATTAGTTTAGCGATTGGTAAAGGTTGCATAAGTTTTAGTTAGGTGTTGTTTTATGATTGAGACCATTTGGATTTAAACATAATAAGAGAGGTTAACACCTTAAAATAACATATTACTATTAAAAAACAGTTGAATGCAATTTCTTCATTACCTATGAAATCTTATACTACATTATCAGTAATCTATCTTATATAAACTTTATTTTACGTTTTCATTTTTAATACATATATATTTATAAACAAAGAAGTTCTGAACTTCCAGATAGGCCAATTAAGTAAGATTCCATTAAATATTACACTTCCAAGATACATAACACCGACAACTACTACATCAACACACTCAAAACACCAAACTAAACTATTTTATTATCCCAACACCCTAAAACCCCATTTCGTCGCTAAAACCATTAATGACAGAATATCACTTTCAGTTCCCGTGGCGACACACACTCATGCATTAGCGACGGAGTGTCATGCGCGTAGGTAAAAGTCGCCGGACACGCGTGTTTATAAAACTGCGACCACTTTGACGGTTTGCACGTTTGTGGACTGTTGTAATGACCTCTACAACAAAGCTCGTCAGAGTTAAACGCCTCACACCCACTTTTACACGCTACCACACGACCGTTAGCGTGTTTTTGTAGTGACCAGGGGCACGTGGCCAGCAGATCAGCTTTACAGCCGACCACTGGACACGTGCCTTTGCCCTCGTGAGGGGTCACAGTCATAGGGACATTGAACCCATCCACTAGGCTGACAGCATAGGATGACTGGTCAGTGTGACTGTGGTGGAGACTGAACTGGGCAAGGGTGGCGGGGGTTGCGCCACCCAGGCCGTTGCATTCCAGTTTTCCACCACAGTCACCGGTGGCGCACGTGAAGTGGCCGTTTTTGTTGACGCAGTTGGTCCGGCCCCATAAGCGGCCGGACCAGTGGGTTGTGGGGGCGGGGAAGGAGCGATGAGAGTGGGGGTTGAGGGCGAAACCGCCCCGTTCGAGAACGGGGTGGCCGGCGTTCGGTTGGATCGCCGGCCAGACGGTGAACGGGCAGTTGTTTACGACGGTGAGGATCATAGTGGCGTAGGAGAGGGGGAGGAGGAGGATGAAGGTGAGTGTGATGGTGGAGAGAGAGTAAGGTGTAGCCATGGTGGTGGCGGTGACGGTGGCGATGATGGTGGTGGTGTGGTGGGTGTAGAGATATAGAGGGTGTATATATAGGCAGGGTGAGTGGGTAGTGTTTGTTACTTTGTTTCAATATTATATTTATTTATTTATATTTATTTATGTTAAGTTAGTGATAAAAAAATAAGTGGTAAAACAGTATCACTGGCACCCTGGTCCGCCTCTCGTGGGCCTTGGGGTTCTCGTGGTTTTCGTGTTGTACGAAATATTAGTAATCTTATGTGAGTTATTATCAATGTGCTATGAATATGTAAATAATTTTCTAATGTTTCAATGTTGCAAAGTAATTTAGTAAGCTGTTTGGGTTTGACGAGTTGGTAGGTCGTAGTTAACATGTAGATGTGTTAATCAGGTTGATGCATTATATAAATTGGTTAAACGGGTTTGGTAAAACGAGTTGACAGGTAGACACATTAAACGTTAATGGGCCGACTTGCTTCATGAGTATTGAAAACTTGTTCATTAACAGTAAATTGCTATAGATAATTAGTTAATATTGACCATCTCACTTGAAGGGGTTTCTCCATGGACCCCATCATCGGTTTCGGCCCTCGGTCCCTTACAAAGAGCATTATCTCCAGACCCGTCATCTAAGAGGCTTTTTTCCTTTGAACTATCAAGGTTAAAGTTCCTCTTACCATAAATCAAAGTAGTCTTAATCAATTGTGGAATCCTCACCTCTTATATTGTACTAATGTATATTTTGATTTCTTATTTGTTTATAACCTCTTATATTGTACTAATGTATATTTTGATTTCTTATTTGTTTATAACCTCTTATATTGTACTAATGTATATTTTGATTTCTTATTTGTTTATAACCTCTTATATTGTACTAATGTATATTTTGATTTCTTATTTGTTTATAACCTCTTATATTGTACTAATGTATATTTTGATTTCTTATTTGTTTATAACCTCTTATATTGTACTAATGTATATTTTGATTTCTTATTTGTTTATAACCTCTTATATTGTACTAATGTATATTTTGATTTCTTATTTGTTTATAACCTCTTATATTGTACTAATGTATATTTTGATTTCTTATTTGTTTATAAGTAAAATGACATTGATTTAAAATTAGTAACATTTCAAATTCCCTTCAAAACTTATAACATATCATAATTTCTTAAAACAAATATTATTTATTACATAATGTATGATTTTATAAATTATGTTTAGAATATTTGATATTTTCCCAGTCAAGAGAATATATATGAAATTGTTATTCTAAAAGGTCTAAAAAGCTTTTGGAAAATTAACAACGTTACAAACTCTCTGTAACAGTTTTTGTTGTTTTCATATTGTAATTATTATAAGTAGAAATTCCAGTTTTTTAAATAAATTTTTTTGAAAAAGAAAACAGTATTTCTGACTGTCTTTGTCCAAACTGATCCAATAAATCAAAATTCAAAACATATATTACAACTCAAAAATTGTCGGGTTGCAAAATTCGATCATGGTCAATATAAGGAGCGAACCATAGGAAATATTTAAATAGGAAAGATTTAAATAAAAGGTAATTTAACATTAAAAAGTGTAAAAAGTAATTTCAATCATCAATCTTCTTAATTAATTATTGAGATCAAATTATAAGAAAAAAATTGTTAGATGCGTATTTTAGAAATAGTCATTTTTTTTACTTTTTTGCAAGTTCTCCTATTTTTTTAAACATTCATAACTTTTGTGCACATCATTATTTTTTATAAAAATTAAACCATAAACACGAGTGTTCTTTATCTTTAAAACGAGTAGAGTATTATCATATAAAAAGAATAAATTTTTTATGTTTTTAAGCTCATATCTCGTTATTGTATAATTATTGCAGTTTATTGTGTATTTTTGTTAGTTATTATGTTTAATTGAATACTATTGTGTTTTCTAATATGATGAATTAAAAAAAAATATAATTGTGTAATAGCATTGTTGTTTATCTTTAATATGTAAAACACAATAATAGATTTACAATTAATTAATTTTATACATTAAAACACAATGTCTCATTGTGTTTTTTAATCATCATTGTGTTATATTGAACACTATGAGTTTTGAATAATATATCGGTGGCATAACATCATTGTATTCTTCTTATTAGTAAGACACAATGATAGATAATAACAAGTATATATAATATAAAAATCAATGATAAAAATAACATATTGTGATATCTTCAACATTATAACTCTTGAAAAAACATTTCATGAAACTATATCATTGTGTACTTCTAAATGTGTTACACGGTGATAAATAAGAAGTTTATATAATTTATAGAAAAATAACAAAAATAACATAAAATAACTTAAAAATGTAAAAATAATGATGCATACATATAACAAATGATGCAAAATATATGACACAGTGAACTAATATTTAACACAATGAATATATAAGACAAAATAAGCTGAAGTATTTGACATAATGATCAAAATGTCATTTTCTTTAAAACAATAGAAGAAAACGTGTTGATGTGTGTTTTTAATATATAAACTTTAGCAACAAATTTTACACAATTAAGCTTTAAATTTATAAAATGATTTTCACCTTATGACTAACTACACACACAATAGGCAAGTGTACCTATCGATTAGTAGTATAGCTTTTGGTAAGAAACAAGTATCGATCCATGGACACGAGAGCTCCTGATACTAAGTCTTTATCATTATCTAGCCGATGAAAGAGGATTTATGAATATTATCGTTAACTAATTTAACTAACAATTAAACTAATTGAAGAAAGTAGACAAAGATGAAGATAACCAATCAGAGGAAGGTATCACTTAGACTTTGAATCCGCTTAGCAAAACAATGACGACATGTATGAACCTATGGTGAGATCATTTTCTACACATGAAATATGGATATAAACTAGACTCTTGTCAAAGTTATCTAATTATATAACTCTTTGGAAAGCTAAGACGATAAACACACAATAGCCACCGAAAGTTATGCCATGAAGAACTAATGATAATATTATGTCAATGTTAAAGATGGTTTGGACTCCCGTCAAGGATACCAAACCCACAAATCTTTGGAAAGTTAACACGATGAACACATGGTAACCACCTCAATCCACGTAATGTAACAATACCTATGTATGTCCTTCAACTTATGAATATCCTAACATGAATATATGAACCATAAATTTGCGCATTATCTATGGTTTTACATAACAAAGTTAGGAGGTATTCATAACAAACACAATGGTTTTCACAAACACATGTATAAGGATGCATACTTGTTCAACTTTACTAGATATTCAACCATTCATTCACTATTTCTAGTCAAATGCCATAAACTACATACTAGGTTATGCAATTCATGAATAAATGTTCCAACACACATGGTTTTCCAACATAATGTGGTTGCAACACCCACAAGATTCAATATTTCATCAAGTTAAACAAGAACACACCACCATTAAAGGACATTCATAGCTTTGTAATGAGCATTGACATAAACACCACCAAGGTTTCATACAAAATGTCAAAGTATGCTAAGCTTCATCTAATCTAAGTGATTAAGAGTATTTAGCCCATGAGGCTTACAAGAGTCACAACCAAACTTATAGAAATGGAAGAAAACATGTTAGGTCTAGAGATTTTCAAACCAAAGATGAGTGAGGATGGGTTGTGTGAAGTTGAATCTTTCTTTGAAATGCTTGATCTTTAACCTCTCTTGAACTCTTGAGAAACTTCCTTCAAATCTCCTTCAAAGATGAAGAAAAACTAGGGTTTCTTCTTCAAAATTCGTCTCCCCCTCAATGAAGAAGAAGAAGGGCTTAAAAGGGGATCTGATGCGTGTCATGCCCATGACCCAGTTTGTCATGGCCATATTGCGCTCAAAAAGGGGGTCTGCAGCTTGTTATGGTCTTGACAGCTCCTGTCATGGCCATGACAGCCTCTAAACTTCCAAACTCTTCATGAATTCCTTAGCTTTTTCTTTTGAAATCATCAAACCACCATTCGAAGCTACAAAAATCAAATTAATCACAATTAAGTATCGCTAAAGATTAATTTGAAACCAAAAATCACTTAAAATGGGAAAAGATATGTATTCTTAACATGTGTAATTTTTCACATATCAAATATCCCCACACTTAAGGTTTGCTTGCCCTCAAGCAAAATGACAAAAGATTTGACAAGATTCCCATTGGCATTAATAATATTTATAGGTAGTTCACAAATAAGCTAAAGATTTAAATGCATAAGATTTTTAAGAAATACACATTTAAAAAGGAAACCAACGAGTCAATCAATTTCCAACGTGTGAGAATATCTAAATAGATTTGACAGTTTATGAAAAGAAATTTATGCCTTAACTTGCACTTCTCACAATGATTCGCTCAACACTCGGATGTATATATGGAAGTAGGTATGTAAATCACTCAAAGCACATAATGAAGCAACATTATCATAAGCTTGA
Organism: Flaveria linearis; assembly: GCA_024085815.1. Lineage (NCBI taxonomy): Eukaryota > Viridiplantae > Streptophyta > Magnoliopsida > Asterales > Asteraceae > Flaveria > Flaveria linearis. The sequence continues at coordinate 74,105,334 of CM044007.1, read as the reverse complement.
TTAGAGATCAAATTCTCCACCACATAACATAAGAAAGTTGCACAAATTAAGAGGTCTTTAAAGGTTGTAACGGGGCTAGGGTTGAAGGTGTGGATTTTGGTGAAAAAGTGGTTAAAATGTTAAAAATCCGGAATCGCTAGATGCTTTCTACGAACAAATACAGAACATAAGAAGAATACACAAACTAAAATAAACTAATATGAACATACATATAATGAGTTATCATAATGATTTCTCATTATAACATACAAAATTTGTTCATTTTTAATTGATTTCTCCTAAAACAAACAAAGAAAATAATTCACTAATCTTCTTTTTTTCTTTTCTGCTTTTTTTTTTTTCATATATATATATATATTTTTTTTTCTTTTCTCTATTTTTTTTTTTTTTTTTTTTTTTTTTTTGACATTCAACATATACCACGCTAATAGAACAATAACACAATTGTTCTAACATAATTACAACTATATAATATAAGTTAGACAACTAACAAAATCCGGATTTTAACACAAAAATTAAAAGGAAGGAGGCTATTTGGCTAATTAGGTTATTCACGGTGGTAAAACAACAAACATGAGGTTTAGGCTCACAAGGGCAACTAAGGGTGATGATCGGGCATGAGAAGAGAAACGAAAATGGAGAAAACAAGGTGAGTTTTCCTAACGCCTCAATCATTTTCATGCAACAACTTAGTTTATGATTTTGAAATGAATCACCTAAGCAAGTTCTAAAATGTTACAACATTCGAGCCATTCCATAATTAAGAAAAACGTGAGCATGTGATATATAGTGAATAACCAATGCTCGAAAGGCACAAGAGTTTTTACTCACGGAAACGGGGTGGTAGGAATCGATGCAAACTTTGGCATAAAAATCTTTCAATCAACATGACGATTATTACGATATTTTCAACATTGTTTTTGCATTTTTGTTGGATTCTCTTAGAAATGCGATTTCAAATTAAGCTTATGCTTAAAATCTAATGTTTAAGCAAAATGACCACCATAAAAAAAATTAAGCCAAAAAGAGGAATTTGTTGGAAGCAAAAATATATAAGATCGGTGGTTTTGATGAAATCAAACAAAAATCCCTAACATCCCCACACTTGAATGATACATTGTCCTCAATGTGTCAAAATAGGTAAAAACAATGCAATTAGATGCAATGAACATGCAAGTGAGAATGAAAGAGAACAAAAGAACTCCCTTATCAAAAGTAGCACATAATTCCAACACTAGCTCTTTGTACTGAGGCTGACGAATCGAGAAGAAACGTTGCCACGGTTTCGTGAGCATAGCGTCAACACGAGCCTTTTCTCCAAGAGCTTCCGAGGTGGACATGCAAATCGTACGTGATGGTTCAAAGTTCCTTAAGCGAATGGCTTCATATCGCTTAGCCCTCTCGCTGCCTTGCTCAAATTGAAGAAATCGATGAAGATCGTCATTCGCCATCACCTGCAAAAATGAAAATGTGAGATAATGATTTAAACAATATATGTGTGTATATGTAGACGCATATATATATATATACACATACACACACACATACATCAATAGTCACACGTCAAAATATTATAAACCCAAAATTGATGAACCGATATCACACAAAATTCAACCAATAACTACAAAACTCGTGAGACACATTATACTAACTTCCAATCTTCAAGACACAAAAATAAAGTTGAAAACATGTTCTAAACATTATCCCATGATTTTATCCAAACGCAGCTGAAATAACAAGTCCAATTAGTCATCCAACAAGTAGAAATGAGCTTGCTATCACGATGGTAACTACACCCAAGAGTGGAACAATATGAATTTGCAATTGTCATATGAGCTAATTTGATGCATTCAAACAAGAATCATTAAGCACACCTACACCAAATTAGATCAAAACAACACAAGTCTCATCTTAACAATTGTAACAAAAAGATATATTCCATAACCTATTCAACCCAAAATACATGCGAAAAATCATGTTATGGTTCAATGTCACCAAACTAAACCAAGATAACACAATTGTCAACACAACATATCAAGGGAATGCTGTGAATCTAACAAAAATCAGCACCATTCTTGGAATCTAACAAAATTAAAGAACTAACAAAGGTAAAAGAAAAGAAAAGAATTAAAAATTGCTAGTGATATACCTTTGTAGAAGAAAAATCAAAGAGAAAAGAAGGGAAATGAGGTGGAATTGGGGCTGCTGGTGGTTGTGGCTGCGAGATGGTGGGGGCTGTCGCGAGGTTGTGGTGGATGCTGTCGGAGGTGGCTAGTCGCGGGGGTTATGGTCGCGCGATGGTGAAGCTCGCGGTGGTGGTGGGCAGTTGGGCTGGTCGCCGATGTGGTGTTGGGTGGCCGGTGGGCGATCGTGAGGCGGAGGCCGATGGATGTCGCGGCAGGTGGATTGGGCTGTCGCGGCAGGTAGGATTGGGGTCGCCGATGGATGGTGGTTGGTTGAAGGCGACTCCGGCTGCGGGATGTAGTGGCGTGGCTGAGTTGGATGGTGGCGCGGCTGAGGGTGGAAGTGCGGTGGTTGTGACCTGCAAGTTGGGATGGTTGTGGTTTGGGAGGTTGAGAGAAGAAGGTGAGAAGAAATGGTCAAATGGGGAAGATAATCTGATGAGTCTTAGGGTTATTTTTATTTTCAAATTTTTTTTTTTTTTTTTTTTTTTTGACCTGAAAGTTTGACCAGGATATGGCCATGACAAAAATGGTCATGGTCATGACAGTAGCTTTTGAGCTCTTGACAATGCAAAAGTCATGGGCATTACTTTTGTGTCATGGTCATGACAAATACATTTTTAAATTTTTTTTTTTTTTTTAATAAAGAAAATTTATCTTATCATCTAATTTTTTTTTTCTTTTTTCATTAATTCTATTACAATTACCTAATAAAATAAATATTTGAAATTTTTTTTTTTTTGAATTTTTTTTTTTTTTTTTTTGCTTTTAAATATAAATATTTAACGGGTTATACCAAAAGATAATGATTTCAAAATTTAGTTATTGGTTTTTCGAATGATTAGCATAATCACTTAAGAAATACTTACCGAGTGACGCCGGTAATTAAATCTCGAGTTTCATCATGCTATAAGAAAAACAACGATTTCCTAAAATCAAAACATTATCGAGCCCGTAAAAAGAGAACATAAAATACCACAATGCGTTCAAACCCTCGGGTTGCCTCCCGGAAGCGCTTAGTTTATTAACGAGTCTTTAGCTTGACTCGACCCCGCATTAATTGTTCTTGGGGTGAAGATTCACAATCTCCAATTCCTCATCCACCGGGCCTTCGATGTAATGTTTCAATCGATGGCCATTCACCTTGAAAACTCTTCCGTCCGGATGTTCTATTTCAACAGTGCCGTATGGAAATACTTGTTTCACAAGGTAAGGACCTGTCCATCGTGATTTTAACTTTCCTGGAAACAACCGAAGTCTTGAATTGTAAAGCAAGACACGCTCTCCTACTTGAAATTGTTTGTTATCCTTCAAGTGATTGTCGTGTGATTGCTTTGTTCGTTCCTTGTAGATTCGAGAGTTCTCGTAAGCTTGATTTCTCAATTCTTCAAGCTCATGAACCTGCAACCATCTGTTTTCACCTGCACATCTTAAGTCAAGGTTAACTGATTTTAAAGCCCAATATGCTTTGTGCTCAATTTCAAATGGTAGATGACAAGCTTTTCCGTAAACCAACTTAAATGGTGTTGTGCCTATTGGTGTTTTGTAAGCGGTTCGAAAAGCCCATAAAGCATCATCTAGCTTATCTGACCAAATCTTTCGGTTTTGCCCCACTGTTCGCTCCAGAATGCGTTTAAGGCCTCGATTAGTGACTTCCACTTGTCCACTCGTTTGTGGATGATACGCCGTTGAAAATCTATGGTGAACACCATAGTGTGATAAAGCTTTTTCGAGTAACGAGTTACAGAAATGAGTGCCTCGGTCACTAATTAAGGCCTTGGGGGTTCCAAACCGTGTGAACAACTTTCTTAAAAACTTCACAACAACCCTAGCATCGTTTGTGGGCAATGCCTGTGCTTCTGCCCATTTTGAGACATAATCAACAGCAACTAGGATGTATTTGTGTCCTCGTGAAGATGGAAATGGTCCCATGAAGTCGATGCCCCAAATATCAAATACCTCACATACCTGAATCCCGTTTTGGGGCATCTCATCACGGGATGAGATGTTACCTGCTCGTTGGCAAGCATCACAAGCTTTTACCAATGCATGTGCATCCTTAAAAATGGTGGGCCAATAGAATCCAGAGTCGTAAACCTTCTTGGCGGTGTAATTAGCCCCATGATGTCCACCAGTGGGTCCTTCATGACAATGGCGAATAATGCTCATCGCCTCACTACCATACACACATCTTCTCACCACTTGATCTGCACATACCTTAAACAGATGCGGGTCTTCCCAAAAGTAGTGCTTTAAATCAGTAAAGAATTTCTTTTTCTGTTGGTAGGTCATTCCTTTAACGAGAACCCCACCCGCAAGGTAGTTGCAAAATCTGCGAACCAAGGATGATCATCAATCTCTTGAACCTGCAAAAGAAATTCATGTGGAAAATTGTCATTTATGTTGGATTCCCGGAGTTCTTCTAAAGACGGGTTCTCGAGACGAGAAAGATGGTCAGCTGCGACGTTCTCAGCCCCCTTTTTGTCTTGTATCTCTATGTCAAACTCTTGTAAAAGCAAGATCCATCGAATCAATCTCGGTTTTGCATCTTGTTTTCCAAAAAGGTATCTGAGAGCTGCATGATCAGTATAAACAACAGTTTTCGATAAAACAAGGTAAGAACGAAATTTATCAAAAGCAAAAACCACAGCAAGCAATTCTTTTTCAGTTGTTGTGTAGTTCTCTTGAGCATCATTAAGGGTTTTGCTTGCGTAGTAGATTGGATGAAAATGTCTTTCCTTTCGTTGCCCTAAAACTGCTCCAACTGCATAGTCACTAGCATCACACATTAGTTCAAATGGGAGGTTCCAATCCGGGGCTACCATTATGGGTGCATTTATTAATTTCTCTTTCAACAGATTAAATGCAACCAAGCATTCATCATTAAAAACAAAAGGCACATCTTTTTCAAGAAGTTGGGTCATAGGTCTTGCTATTTTTGAGAAGTCTTTGATAAAACGTCTATAAAAGCCGGCATGACCTAAGAAACTTCTTATTGCTTTGACAGAATTTGGTGGTGGTAGTTTCGAAATGGTTTCCACTTTTGCCCTATCTACCTCTAGCCCCGCATTGGAAATCTTATGACCTAAGACAATGCCTTCCTTCACCATGAAGTGGCATTTCTCCCAATTCAAAACAAGATTTGATTCCTCGCATCTTGCAAGCATCCTTTCCAAGTTACTTAAACAATGATCAAATGAATTTCCAAAGACCGAGAAATCATCCATGAACACTTCCATTGAGTCTTCGATCATGTCATGAAATATGGCAACCATACATCTTTGAAACGTGGCCGGTGCATTACATAACCCAAATGGCATCTTCTGTATGCGAAAGTGCCATAAGGACATGTAAATGTCGTCTTTTCTTGGTCCTCGGGTGCAATAGGAATTTGAAAATATCCTGAAAAACCATCAAGAAACAATAAAACATGTTCCCAGATAAACGTTCTAACATTTGATCAATGAAAGGTAAAGGAAAATGATCTTTTCTTGTTGCATCGTTGAGCTTGCGGTAATCGATGCAAACTCTCCAACCCGTGACGGTTCTTGTGGGTATAAGCTCATTCTTTTCATTCGTCACCACCGTCATACCTCCTTTCTTTGGTACCACTTGAACCGGGCTAACCCATGGGGAATCGGAAATCGGATAGATTAAGCCCGCATCAAGTAGCTTGATTACTTCCTTCTTTACAACTTCTTGCATGTTAGGGTTAAGGCGACGTTGATGTTGCACCACCGGCTTGTACTCATCTTCCATTAAGATCTTATGGGTACAAAATGAAGGATGTATTCCTTTTATATCCATGATCTTCCAAGCCATAGCTTTCTTGTGCGTCTTTAACACCTCTAAGAGCTTCACCTTTTCATCATTCGTCAAATCGGTCGCGATAATGACGGGTAATTTGGAATCCTCATCCAAGTAGGCATACTCCAAATGAGATGGTAGCTCCTTAAGTTCCAATGATGGTGGTTCCTCAACAGATGGTTTAGCCTTATTTGCTTCATCGCTTTCCGATACTTCAAATACTTTTGGACTTGAGGATGGTTCATTGGTTAACGAGCAAGCTAACTCATCAACAACTTGCACGTGACAAATGTCAAAGTTTTCCCCATCAAGCAATTGTGTGTCCAAAGCATTTTGTTCACAACTTTCCTGCAGATAATGATCCACATATGAGTCAATAGTATCAATAAAATATAATGAATCATCATGATTTTGTGAATGTTGCATGGAATTTTTAATATCAAAGACTACCTCTTCTTCATCTACCCTTAGAGTTAATTTACCATTGCATACATCAATTAAGGCTCTAGAGGTAGCTAAGAATGGGCGACCTAAGATAAGTGGTACATTTTTATCTTCATCCATGTCAAGAATTACAAAATCAACCGGAAACACAAATTTATCAATTTTAACCAACATGTTCTCAACTATGCCTCTAGGGTACTTTACAGATCGATCGGCAAGTTGGATGCTCATTGGGTCGGTCTAGGCTCACCTAGGTCTAATTTTGCAAATACCGAGTAGGGCATCAAATTGATGCTAGCACCTAAGTCGGCCAATGCATTGCTAACAGATAAACTACCAATTAAACAAGGAATAGTAAAACTCCCTGGATCGGTCATTTTCTTCGGTAGCTTGTTTTGCAAAACCGCCGAGCATTCTTCATTCAACGTCACATGCGAAAGCTCCTCGAGTTTCTTCTTGTTTGTTAGAATGTCTTTAAGAAACTTGGCATACTTTGGCATCTGTGATAAAGCTTCAACAAATGGTAAGTTAATATGCAATTGCTTAAAAAGTTCAAGAAATTTACCATATTGTTCTTCCATCTTTTCCTTTTTCAATCTACCGGGATAAGGAATAGTGGGCTTGTAAACTCTCAATGGTTCTTTGACTTGTGCGGTACTTGATGGGCTTTGCCTAGTATGTTGCACCTCGTCTTGAACCTCAACTTCCTCTTCATCAATTGGCTCGGATGTAGAAGCTAAGTTATCCGAATGAGTGGTCTTGCCACTTCTAGTCGTGACCGCCTTCACATGAGCTTTAGGATTAGGCTCGGTGTTACTCGGAAGACCACCAGGTTGCCTTTCGGATAATTGCCTTGAAATTTCTCCCACTTGAGCTTCTATACTTTGCATTGTGGCTCGATGGTTTCTCAATTCCATTTCGTGTTGTTGGTGACGAGCTTCCGAACTTTGATGACGACTTTCGGCTGTAGATAGAAATTGTGCCATCATCTCTTCCAAATTGGGTTTCTTTTCTGGTTGTGAACCACTACTTGATCCTTGATGTTGGAATTGTTGATATTGATTTTGATTTTGGGAGCGGAATTGATTGTGAGTTTGTTGTTGATACGGTTGATAGCCTTGTTGTTGATGGTTTTGATATGTTGGTCTTGGTTGAAATCCCGGGGTTGGTTACTACCACTTGCTTTCCAACTGAAATTTGGATGATTTTTCCAACCCGTATTGTATGTGTTACTATATGGGTTGTTTTGAGGACGAACTTGACTTCCCATATAATCAACTTGCTCCGGAGGGTTGAACATTTCCCTTTGTTGACAATCCGAACTCATATGTGGTCCCCCACACATATCACAAACTACTTGGGCCCTGTTTACCTGCATTTGATTCATTCGATTTGTAAGTGCTTCAACTTGTGCAGATAAAGAATGATATGTATCAACTTGATGAACACCCTGTCTAGGTGCCTTGTTCTTGGAGCTTGCCATGAACAACTGTTGTTAGCCAAATCTTCAATCAACTCATGTGCCTCCTCGGGTGTCTTATCCCAAAATGCACCTCGTGAAGATGCATCAATAATCTGACGACTTTCCGGACATAACCCGTTGTAAAATGTTTGGATTTGAAACCAAGGTTCCAATCCATGGTGTGGACACTTCCTCATTGAATCTTTGTACCTTTCCCATGCTTCATATAGTGATTCTCCTTCATCTTGCATGAATGATGTGATCAAGTTCCTTAATCTAGCGGTTTTCGATGGTGGAAAATACTTCAGAAGAAATTTTTCGGCCATTTGATTCCAAGTGGTGATGGAACCAACAGGAAGTGTGTTCAACCATTGCTTTGCTCTATCACGTAATGAGAAAGAGAATAATCGGAGTCTAATTGCATCATCACTAACTCCATTAATCTTGAAGGTATCACATATCTCAAGAAAGTTTGCAAGGTGAAAGTTTGGGTCATCATCCGGACGACCATCAAATTGACAATTGTTTTGGATCATTTGAATTGTGCTTGACTTGATCTCAAAGTTGTTAGCTTGCACATTCGGTCGTACAATGCTAGGTTTTGCACCTTCTAAAGATGGTTTGGCAAAATCATAGATTGTTCTTCTATTTTCTTGCCCCGCCATTGTGTCTTCGGTGTGCTCTTCTTCACTTTCTGTTCCGTTTGTATCCTCCTTTTCACTTTCGGTCTCGTTTGAGTACTCTAGCCTCGTCGCTTCACCTTCGATTTCTTGTGCTACTTTGTGGGATCTTGCCCTCAAGTTTCTCCTGATTACTTTTTCGGGTTCAGAATAAGGCTCTACAAGATCATCAACCGGTGAAGATGCGGACATAAGCTTCCTGAAACACAAACACTACCAAACGCGTAAAGAAAGATAAAGGTAACAAAATAATTATACTAAATTAAAATAGTAAATACAAAGGATTGGCTAAAGTAATGACTCGGATCTTTCTCAGAATTGCCGTGTCCCCGGCAACGGCGCCAAAACTTGATGTGTGTTTTTTATATATAAACTTTAGCAACAAATTTACACAATTAAGCTTTAAATTTATAAAATGATTTTCACCTTATGACTAACTACACACACAATAGGCAAGTGTACCTATCGATTAGTAGTATAGCTTTTGGTAAGAAACAAGTATCGATCCATGGACACGAGAGCTCCTGATACTAAGTCTTTATCATTATCTAGCCGATGAAAGAGGATTTATGAATATTATCGTTAACTAATTTAACTAACAATTAAACTAATTGAAGAAAGTAGATAAAGATGAAGATAACCAATCAGAGGAAGGTATCACTTAGACTTTGAATCCGCTTAGCAAAACAATGACGACATGTATGAACCTATGGTGAGATCATTTTCTACACATGAAATATGGATATAAACTAGACTCTTGTCAAAGTTATCTAATTATATAACTCTTTGGAAAGCTAAGACGATAAACACACAATAGCCACCGAAAGTTATGCCATGAAGAACTAATGATAATATTATGTCAATGTTAAAGATGGTTTGGACTCCCGTCAAGGATACCAACCCACAAATCTTTGGAAAGTTAACACGATGAACACATGGTAACCACCTCAATCCACGTAATGTAACAATACCTATGTATATCCTTCAACTTATGAATATCCTAACATGAATATATGAACCATAAATTTGCGCATTATCTATGGTTTTACATAACAAAGTTAGGAGGTATTCATAACAAACACAATGGTTTTCACAAACACATGTATAAGGATGCATACTTGTTCAACTTTACTAGATATTCAACCATTCATTCACTATTTCTAGTCAAATGCCATAAACTACATACTAGGTTATGCAATTCATGAATAAATGTTCCAACACACATGGTTTTCCAACATAATGTGGTTGCAACACCCACAAGATTCAATATTTCATCAAGTTAAACAAGAACACACCACCATTAAAGGACATTCATAGCTTTGTAATGAGCATTGACATAAACACCACCAAGGTTTCATACAAAATGTCAAAGTATGCTAAGCTTCATCTAATCTAAGTGATTAAGAGTATTTAGCCCATGAGGCTTACAAGAGTCACAACCAAACTTATAGAAATGGAAGAAAACATGTTAGGTCTAGAGATTTTCAAACCAAAGATGAGTGAGGATGGGTTGTGTGAAGTTGAATCTTTCTTTGAAATGCTTGATCTTTAACCTCTCTTGAACTCTTGAGAAACTTCCTTCAAATCTCCTTCAAAGATGAAGAAAAACTAGGGTTTCTTCTTCAAATTCGTCTCCCCCTCAATGAAGAAGAAGAAGGGCTTAAAAAGGGGATCTGATGCGTGTCATGCCCATGACCCAGTTTGTCATGGCCATATTGCGCTCAAAAAGGGGGTCTGCAGCTTGTTATGGTCTTGACAGCTCCTGTCATGGCCATGACAGCCTCTAAACTTCCAAACTCTTCATGAATTCCTTAGCTTTTTCTTTTGAAATCATCAAACCACCATTCGAAGCTACAAAAATCAAATTAATCACAATTAAGTATCGCTAAAGATTAATTTGAAACCAAAAATCACTTAAAATGGGAAAAGATATGTATTCTTAACATGTGTAATTTTTCACATATCACGTGTCAAACACATAATCGTTCTTAGACTTTTAGATTAAAACCATTTTTTATTATAACCACACCCTGTTAAATAAGTTAGAAATTCATTTATTTTATGAGTTAAATAATATTTATAAATTGTAATTAGTTAAAAAAAATAAAATCATTATTTTATTATCGTTGTTATTTAATATCTAAAAGTATTTTGTTTAATTTATCGTTATTTCATATTATTACTATTAATATTATCATTAATAAAAGAGAGATGTGAGGAAAAAGGATACATGTCTTCATATATTATTTTAAACATTTTTATTAAGTATAAATATTTAAGATTATTTAAATGTTATTTAATAATCACAAAGTAAATAATAAAAAGTTACAATAATCACTTTAGAAAAGATTTTTTATAACCTTTTTGAAACATGCATTTTGAGTATTGTATATTTAATATCGAAATAAAAAAAACTATAAATCACAAAGACCATTATCATAATTTACTTGTATTTTTATTAGGTCTAGTGTTTTTATTTTAATCTGTACTACTGTTAAATCATACTAATACTTTTTGTAAAATCTCTAGACAAATTTGAACGAAAATAAACATTCATATTTCAACATTAAAAAGGAAAATTGTAACAAATAAGAAAAACTAAAAAATAAGAAAAATAACGAAACCATGGGAAATACTTGATATATCTAACCGTTGTTTTAAAATGCCAAAATATACAAATATATTGCGATCTGTTTTACAGTCCATTAAAGTCACCTATTGTTTACTTGTTTTGGCTACTTGTTTTGATTATTCCCACGTAATGCCAAAACAAGATTGGCTGATCCTTAAAATCCGTTCCAGAACCGGAAACAATTATCGAAATCGGTTTGGCAAGAACCAGTTAGGGTTGAACCGGACGGTCAGATTGTAATTTTGTAACCTGTCACAGTTTAACGTAGTTAGAACCAGTCAAAAATTGGAAGTGAACCGAACTCAACCAATCACCTCCCTCTCCAAAGCCCGTTCCCCCCGAACCGGTTTGATTATGTCCCAATCGAGAGAACGCTAATGTCATCCGTTATAGCATGTTTTCAAAAATTCTATAACTTTTACTAAATATATATATGAAAAGTAACTTTTACTTCTTTAAGAAAATACTACAAGAATAATGAATTACCGGGCTTGATGGTAAAGGTGCACACAAGAACAGGGTCCCCGACCTGAACCGGTAAACCGACCCTAACCTGAACCGGTTTGGAACCGGTATTAGGCCAAACTGATTCCAACCCGGAAAAACCTGACGGTTTGGGACCGGTTTGGATTATTTTCACTGAAACCAGTTTGAAACCGGTTTTGCCCAACCCGGTTCAAGAACCGGTAAAAAAAAACGGTTTGGCACCAGCTTTACCGTTACTTTTTTTTCAAACGGTAATATAGCCGTTGGAGGGTGTTTTTGACCCTTTTTTCAACTTTTTTGACCATTTTGCCCTTATATGATAGTATAAATAGCTAGTGGGTGTAAGGGTTTAGTCACAACACTCAAAAGCTCAAAAACGTGCTTAAAAACGTAAAAAACGCTCCCTCACTTTCTACTTTCTAGTTTCTACCCTCTTGAATTTTATAATATGACTTCTGAAGCATCCGTTCAACTGGTGGATACTCAAGTGCCGCTACCGTTATAAGTATTATACCAACAACGAGAAACCAAGAGATTTGGTGCAACTACGACTTATGCGAAATGTCGAATGGTCAAAATAAAGCTTGATGCAAGGCTTGTGGTTCGTTTTTGAAATCGGATTCAAACTCGACTTTGAGAAACCATATAACCAAATGGTGTAAGTCTTTATAAAGTACACCGAGTCAAAGCCAAATCAATCGAAAACGATGGTGGTATATGGAACTTCGGCGCATGGTTCGAGATAGAATGACAAAATTTGTAATTCAAGAAGGATTACCGTTTGACCACTTCGACAACCCTCGATTAACAAGATTGATTTAAGAAAACTCTTTAACCGTGCTACAATCATGTTAGTCGCACTACTCTTAGACGTGATTGTTTTAAACTTTGGAAACAAGCAAAAATGATTTAAAGGTTCTATTTGAAAATTTACAAACCGGTGTGAACTTAACTACCGACGTTTGGTCCACCTTTACCAGAATCGTACATTTGCGTCACCGCCCATTGGATAGATCCAAGTTCGTAGCAGATGATGAAACGTACGACTGCGTTTGAATAATTTGGATATCCGCATACCGGTGATAATCTATTTCAAATTTTAGATTTTGTAATCAAAATATATAAATTAGAAAATAAAATTTTTTCGATGTCATTTGATAACGCCTCGAACAATACATCCGCCGTTGATAAATTAAAAATAAATATAAACCGGTTTGTGACGGCGTATTTTTTCATTCAAGATGTGTTGCACATATTATTAATTTAGTTGTGCAAGATGGTTTTGGCGTTCCTGAAGTTGAAGATTTTAAAACGTCTTTCAAAAACTAGTAGAAATGATATTTGAAAATTTAAAGGTTTTATTTGAAAATTTACAAACCGGTGTGAACTTAACTACCGACGTTTGGTCCGACTTTATAGGAATCATACCTTTGCGTCACCGCCCATTGGGTAGATCCAAGTTCGTAGCAAATGATGAACGTACGATTGCGTTTGAATTATTTGGATATCTGCATACCGGTGATAATCTATTTCAAATTTTAGATTTTGTAATCAAAATATATAAATTAGAAAATAAAATTTTTTCGATATCATTTGATAACGCCTCGAACAATACATCCGCCGTTGATAAATTAAAAATAAAATATAAACCGGTTTGTGACGGCGTATTTTTTCATTCAAGATGTGTTGCACATATTATTAATTTAGTTGTGCAAGATGGTTTTGACGTTCCTGAAGTTAAAGATTTCAAAACGTCTTTCAAAAACTAGTAGAAAAAGATATTTGAAAATTTAAAGGTTTAATTTGAAAATTTACAAACCGGTGTGAACTTAACTACTGACGTTTGGTCCGCCTTTACCGGAATCGTACCTTTGCATCATCGCCCATTGGATAGATCCAAGTTCGTAGCAAATGATGAAACGTACGATTACGTTTGAATTATTTGGATATCCGCCTACCGGTGATAATCTATTTCAAATTTTAGATTTTGTAATCAAAATATATAAATTAGAAAATAAAATTTTCTCGATGTTATTTGATAACGCCTTGAACAATACATCCGCTGTTGATAAATTAAAAATAAAATATAAACCGGTTTGTGACGGCGTATTTTTTCATTCAAAATATGTTGCACATATTATTAATTTAGTTATGCAAGATGGTTTTGACGTTCCTGAAGTTGAAGATTTCAAAACGTTTTTCAAAACTAGTAGAAAAAGATATATTAATTATAAAAAAATATGTAACGATACAAATTCCATTTGTTTAGGACCAAATTGGGATGTCCCGACTAAATAGAATTCAACTTGGAAAATGTTTAATAGTGCTTTACGACAAAAAAAAAAAAACACTTCATGTTTTTCATGATGGTCTTGCGATGCGGGGTCGGGTTGTTTCGTTTTCGTTATAGGGTTAGGAATATATTCAAGAAATAACTCAATTTTTAGAGGTTTTTAAAAATGCAACTACAAAATTATCGGGGGTTTATTATCCGATAAGTTGTCTAACATTTAATCAAGTGTATTTAATGGCACATAAATTAAGTGAATTTGAAGAAAAAACGAAATGTTTTCAGTAATGGTGGCGCCGATGAAAGAAAAATTTTAAAAATATTTCACCGAACTACCCTCCGTTTTTACGTGTTCCGCCGCACTAGACTCGTGCTTAAACGTTTCGGGGGTGGAAATGTTAATTGATGAGATAACTTATGATTTAGATTTACATGAAGAAGATCCATTTTTGCGGTTAATTCAAAGCAACAATTTAATGAGTATCTTAAAAAATTGTTTAATGTTTATATTAAAAAATATGGTATAACATTAAACATCCATCGGTCATCGACCGTAATGGAACCGAGTTCGTCGAGCTCAAGTAGAGACCCGATTCTTAATTATATAATACTTTGAGAAATGAAAACAGTAAACGATAAAGGGGTAACACCCCAAGTAGCGAACTCGGGAGGTATACGGAAACGATTTTTTATCTACTATGACTCCTGAGGAATTTCTATCGTTTGATATTCTGACATGGTGGAAAGAAAAAGAATCATAATTTCCAGTCCTAGCCGCTATGGCCGTGATTTACTAACTGTCCAAGTTTCCACGGTAGCTTCGGAGTCTGCATTTTCTGTTCGTGGTAGGGTTTTATCGATAAAAAGAACAAGGCTAACTCCAACGACGGTAGAGATGTGTATTTGTTTAAAAGACCACTTAGATGCGGCCGAATGAAAAAAAGATAAATAAAACATTGAAGAAGAAATACCAATTAAAGAAGAAATACACGAACAAAAAGTATAAACCGAACGATCGTCACCGCTCTCGACGAAGAACTCGGTTATGGTTTGTCTCAACGTATTAGCACACAAACCGACGACGACGATTAATTAAAAAACTTGTATTCGCAACATGTATCTTTTGTTTTTTAGTTTAATTTTTAATGTAATTTTTCATGTTTATTTTTCGTAACGATTTAATTGTTTAATTAATCTACTTTACTATTGTTTTAATTAATCTACTTTACTAATTTTTAATTAATCTACTTTACTAAATTCTAATTAAATATATAATTTAAATAGCATTAAAATAAAAAAATTAAAATAAATCGGTTTTTCAAAACCGGTTCTAGGACCCGACCCGGTTTGGTTCGGACTCGGACCGTTTCCAACCGGGTTGGTTTTCCCTCTCAAACCGATTCCAAACCGACCCGGTTCTTGATCAACAACCGGTCTGCAACGCGTTGACTTGGAATCGGTTCGGTTCGGACCCGAACCGGTTCCAAGAAAAAAACCGGTTTGTGCACGTCTAGGCGGTACTAGCCTACCAGGAAGTAGATAACGGGCCTTTGGGCTGTTCTAAAATGTGAAAAAGGGGTAAGAGGCCTTTGGCCCAATTATGTATTGTCTCAGTTCAAAATTCAAATGTTTAATCTGATTAATGGTTGGATATAACTTATAAGTATGTCGTAATTTAAAGGTATCACATTGAACAATACTGACATAATTTGTTTTTTTATTGCTTTTTTCACTGAAAAGAAATCATAAATGTACAATGAATAAAGGAATACATAATTGTATCATACTGATGTGTTTTATACACCAAATTTTTATAATTATTATGATATGTTTTATGTTCTTATTTATTATGTAAGGGTCATTAATTAAATAAAATAAAAAATTGAAGTGTATTTCAGTATTAAACAAGAGAACAACAGGAGTATCCATCTAGGTTGACCATAATATGATATCAGAACTTTCTTGTTGTTTACATCACCTAGATTTGTTAGCTTCAAATCAGATACTTTTTTATTTAAATATTCAGGTGATACGAATACTATCTGTCTTTCTTATGTGTTTGGTATCATCTTCGCTTTCCCCTCCACGCCTCTTATCTCTTGTGTTGTTTATTAGCTTCTTGAGTATTATGGCGCTTCCTCCTCCAAGTCTCTTAACTCTTGTGTCTTCTATCATCTTTTTAGATCGTTATTGTCTAAAACAGTGTTTCCCATATATATTTTTGCTCCGGTTGGCATAGCTCATGCAACTCATATGATAAGTTGGTTGATACAAACTCCAAAGTCTCGTTTACTGAAACTTATAATCTCCATCCCACTATGTATCAAAGTCTTGCTAGTTTGTAACAGTATGTGATGTTACTCATCTAGGTATGATCTAGTCAATTCATAGGCTTTGCACAATCTGCAAGAACCCACTTGAATGCACTCAAACACATTTTCATTATCTACGAGACGCTCGTTCTAATGTTAAATTTGAGTATTGAGGCGTTTACTTTTCTATTCTAGAAACAGTGGCGGATTCAGACTTTTTTTTCTCGGGAAGCGGAAATTTAAGGGTTATTTGGCTACAACAATATAATATATTTTTATCAGTCCGATTCGAGTCACATGGGTTGAGTCTGTTCATTGACGTAAAAAATCGTTAAAATGGTTCCCAAACTCGTGAATTTGCATATATATATATAACAAAAATCGTTCTGAGACAATTATACTCGTGAAAGTCGTGATATGTAATATTTGAAACAATTATACTAATTATAGGAGGATGTCAGAATTTGCATATATATAATATAACATAAAATTGGTGATATGTTCAACATGTTTGAGATATATTATTATCAAATATATTTCTCTTGATATAATTTTTTGTTGCTATTAATTATATGATTATTTGAGAGTGAAGTTTTAAAAATCCATTCGATTACAGACCTGGTTATTGCAAATATGATTTGCCGGCCTGTCGGAGGATCATCGGACCCCATTGTAGCTCTGCTCCAAACAATAAATTTTGAGATAATTTTGCTCTTTCTTTAGTTTCAAGAATATTAAGAGGGGTGATGGCAAAATTTTATAGGGGGAGGTCAGAATTTTCACGTATATGTAACAATTAAAAAAGTTTAGGGTGAGCGGCTGTTCTACTACCTCCTTTGACTGTAGGTCCGCATGTCTAGAAGTAGATTAACTAATTAACCTGCTAATAGAGTTGCACAATGCTTTTTCTAATTCTACATCTTTATTTTACGGTAATATAAATATGTTGCATTTTTCATCTAACCTACTATGACAACAATATAGCTGCTTTTCACTTTGTTTGAGTAAGTGATATATTTGACTCATCCCACTCCATATGTTGAATGATCAGTCCATAAGTATTGCGAATATATGTACTAAAGGTTGCCCTAACTATAGCTTTTTGACTTTTGGATCGATCTCGAGCTCAACCGTTAAGGGCGCTTTAAATAATAATGTATACAATTATAATCTTCCATTTTGTAATGGATAATGCCTTTTATATAGACACTCAAAACTGTATTCGAAGATTTAATCTTGATTAACTAAAAGAAGATAATTATTGCTCTTAGTTTATTAGTTATTTGATAAAACTTAAAGTAGATAAGGATTGAGTTTGATTATCTATTTGATTATTTAATAGAGTTTGAGTTGGTTTAAAAGTAATATAGGTGTAGTATTAATAGATTGTTTAAGGTTTTGTAAAAGTGTGATTTAAATATCAATGTCAATATATTGTTCTTTTTTTTAATTCTTTTGTCGATTATTTGGTGTTTTAATCTAGGCTAATTTCCAACAATTGGTATCGAAGTTTAAATACGATCATGACAAAGATGTGAAGATCAAGCAAAAGAAAAGGTGAAGAGGTTTTGTGTGAGCCAAAAAATAAAAACCACCGAAGAGGCTCTGTGTGAGCCAAGAAAAGATTGGTTTTGTGTGAGCCAAGAAAAAATCGGTTCTATGTGAACCAAGAAAAGATCGGTTCTGTGTGAGCCAAGAAGCCTAATGTTCTGGGTGAGCAAGTGGAATAGTTTTGTGTGAGCTGGAGAAGACCTAGAGAAGAAGATCTGTGTGAGCTGGAGAAGACCTAGAGAAGAAGAAGATATGTGTGATCATAATAACAATTTTGTGTGGGTCGATTAAGGGGAAAAAGTTACGTGATTCTATGTGAGACATAGAGGAAGTGATTTTGTGTGAGTCAGAAAGAAAACCATTTAAATCAATCGAGATGACATAAAAAGGCATCAAGGAGATAACCATGATTATCATCACGATGAAGCTGATGAACGAAATGAAGATGCCAAGATTGAGCGAATCGGATGAAGATAATGGTCTGTGAACTAAGGGTTGGATAAAAAAAAGACCAAATAAACGGTCCAATGATTATAGTAGAAGAGTTACGAATCTTGTAGAAAATTCAAGATCTAGGAGATGCAAATCAAGATTAAGGGGAGAATAAAGATTTAATCTTGATTAAATAAAAGAAGACAATTATTACTCTTAGTTTATTAGTTATTTGATAAAGTTTGAAGTAGATAATGATTGAATTTTATCTATTTGATTATTTAATAGAGTTTGAGTTGGTTTAAAAGCAATATAGGTATAGTAAGATTGTTTAAGGTTTTGTAAAAGTGTGGCATTGAATATCAATATTAATTGTTACTGTTTTTATTATTTGTCGATTATTTGATGTTTTAATCCGAGCCAATTTTCCAACATTTCTATATATTGCATGAGAGAACCACATTATCCCCATCAGGCCTTACCATTCAAGTATTCAACACAAGTTTTTATTTCAATCACATATTCAATCTTCCATATCATAATAATAGTTTAGGATGTTTTATATGAACTAGTGCAATTTCAAAAAGAGGATAGAGAAACATATACACTTTCTAAATGTATATTTTTTATTAGAGTAAATTACCATTTGCATCCCTGACGTTTTTTTATTTTAACCGTTTGCATCCCTATAGTTTCAAATTACCATCTGCCCCTGACGTTTTATGTTATCTTCATTTGAGTGTCTGTCATTTTGTTTTTATTTCAATTTGAGTCAAAATAACTAACACTGTTAGTTCTTCTGTTAAAGTTATGTTGAAAATACTAAACTACTCTTAAAATTTAATAAATAAAAAAACTTATAGCACCCATTCATCATCTTCTTCTTCATTACCATTACCAACACACCCATCACCACCACCACAACCTCATCACCATATCCACAACCTTCAACACCACCTCCACAACCCTCATCACCACCACGACAGCCACTCATCACCACCTCCACATCCTTCATCGCTACCACCACAGCCCCTCACACTCTCTTTTCACTAGTCATCTCTCCTCCTAATCTTCCCCCATTTGATCAACTCCACCAGATCCCCTTCAATTTCATCTTTCTCCATCACACCTCTCTCAAATGCTCCGACCAACTATCCGGCCTCCATCACCGCCGCCTCACTGTTAACAAAAACCCTCCCTTTCTTCAGAGCCTCATCATCACACTCCCTCGTCGACGGCTTATACGACCCCACCAAATCCAGATGCGCCCAAGACCAACGGTGTTTCAGAGTTCGTCGCACAGCTCACCACATCCCCAGAGCCACCGCCGGCTCTAAACCTTCACAAGCCTCAAACCTCAACCCCTCCATCCCCCTCTCGCTCCTTAATTCCTCCACCAGATTGTTTGATTTGCCAGCAGTTCGATTCCAAATCATGACATGTTTGATGCTCAGTCGCGTTGTTATATGAGCTTTGATTAGGTGCGGAGCTAACGATTGGCGGAGGACGAAGGCAGAGCACGACGGAAGCAAGCGTTACCGCTACGAATCAAGGCGAAGAAAGCTCGATTGAAGCTATCAGACACTCCAAAATCATGATTTTCAACCGAAACATGCGATTGAGGTGTTCTACAGTTTGAATTCTGACAAAATCGATCGGCATTATTTTAGAAGAAGAGCTTTGAATCAGTGATTTGGGTTTGAAGTTTTAATGTTGAAGATAAAGAAGAATTGGGGATGGTGATGGGGGTTAGAAGGGTGGGATGAGGGGTATTTTATATAATTAATAAGGGTATTTTAGTCATTTTATAAAAATTAACGGAAAAATCTAACGATGTTAGTGCTATGGACTCAAATGGAAATAAAAATAAAACGTTAGGGGGCTGATGGTAATTTTGAAACCGCAGGGATGCAAATGGTTAAAATGAACAAACATCAGGGATGCAAATGATAATTTACTCTTTTTTAATTGATAGCTCATACACTCATTATTATCCAAAGATAAAGTTGCTTGTATAGGTATCTCGAATATTTCTGTAACTAATTTACACGTTGGTTTTGTAGTGCAAGTAAATATAGCATTAATGCCGTTCAAGAAAAGTGGAATAGCTTTCCTATCTGTAGCTCAACGTTATGTCATTATGTTACTTTAGCTATATTTCGTGTAATATATGCTTCAGAATTACATATAGATGCATACATAAGTGAGATATTTTCAAAAGTGGTAAATATATCATACCTAAAACTTCGTGTATTTCACGCTTTAAATAAAACAATAATAATTATTAACTAATGAAGAACGAGAAGCAATAAAACACTCTTTTAAAGTTAGATATAAGTAAAATTACGTATAAATGCATATTTAATTTATTTTTTTTATTTTTCTAAAACTTTGTTTTTAAAAATTTTCTTTAAATATTTGTTCTAAAAAAACTGTTTTGAAATTTTTTTATAAAAATCTTGTTGTTTAGAAACTATGGTTTCTTATTATTCTTGTTTTACAATTAAATTTTTATATTTTAAAAACCACTTTGAAAATTTTATTTTTATAAAAATCTCATCGTTTAAAACTTTGATTTTAGTTATTTATGTTTTTAATTAAATTTTTAAAAAATCTTTTATGGTAAAAAAGTTAATTTTTTAAAATGATCAGTTTTAAAATACTTTGTACTTTTAACTTTAGAAATTTTCATAGTTTTTAAAAAGTTATTTTTTTATTAAGTGTATTCTTTAATCAAAAGATCTAGTTTTTTATTTATTAAAAATAGGTTCCTACAAAATCTTAATCTAAAAAAATCTTAATTTGTAAGAAATTAAAGATAGAGAGTAGGGCTGTAAGTTAATGATATTCAAGATGATTTCATTGATGAATAAACGTTCCTATATAAGGTTACAACATAATCTCCTATTTTTGGTAGGAGATAATTACATTTATGCACTCTATCTATTTCTAATATATATGCAGTCTATTACACCCCCGCAGTCGAAGCGGGAGGAGAACGGATGCTTAGACTTGAGCGAAAATCGTCAAAGAGGACCCGGGGAAGACCTTTGGTGAATATGTCAGCAACTTGAAACCGAGATGGGACATGTAATACTCGAACAAGGCCTTTCTGAACATGCTCACGGACGAAATGTATATCTAGCTCGATGTGTTTAGTTCGTTGATGTTGAACCGGGTTATTGGATAGATAGATCGCACTGATGTTGTCACAGTAGACGAGGGATGCTTTGGAGAGAGGCCGATGAAGTTCAAGCATTAGATTCCTTAGCCAGCAGATCTCCGCAACAACATTGGCGACTCCGTGGTACTCAGCTTCCGCGCTGGAGCGAGAGATGGTAGACTGGCGTTTGGACGACCAGGAGACCAGGTTGTCACCAAGGTAGATGCAGTAGCCGGAAGTAGAACGGCGGGTATCCGGGCATCCGGCCCAGTCTGCGTCTGTGTAGGCCTGAAGAGTGAGATTGGGCGAGGCAGTAAGGTAAAGACCATAGTCAGAAGTTCCCTGGAGATACCGGATAATGCGTTTTAAAGCATTCCAATGTGTCGTACCTGGGGCATGCATGTGCATACAAACCTGTTGGACAGCATATGTGATGTCAGGGCGGGTGAATGTGAGATATTGCAAAGCTCCTGCGAGACTACGAAAAGTAGTAGGATCTTCAAATAAAGAGTCTGGTTGACTCCCGAGTTTCTGCTGAGTATCGACTGGAGTGGCGGCTGCTTTGCACGAGTCCATCCCTGCTCGATGAATGATGTCCTTGGCATAAGCGTGCTGAGAAAGAAATAAAGCATTGTCCTTGCGCTGAACGGAGATGCCGAGGAAGTAGGTAAGAGGCCCCAAATCTTTCATAGCGAATTCTCCTGCAAGAGTAGACATTAGAGTGTGACGGAGAGTGTCAGAGGAGGTAGCAAGGATACTATCATCCATATAAAGAAGAAGGTAAGCAATGTCGCGGCCCTGATGATAAATGAATAAAGAGTTGTCTGATTTGCACTGAGTGAAGCCCTGTAATAAAACAAAATCAGTAAATCGTTGATACCAAGCTCTCGGTGCTTGCTTGAGGCCATAAAGAGACTTCTTTAGGTGACAAACATAATCAGGAAAGTCGCGATGACGAAAGCCCATAGGCTGATATATGTACACTGTCTCCTGTAGATGACCATGAAGGAATGCATTGGTGACATCCAGCTGGTGAATAGGCCACCCCTGAGAAATGGCCAAAGTAAGAACCGTCCGTATAGTGGTGGGTTTAACCACCGGGCTGAATGTTTCACCACAATCAATGCCAACCTGTTGAGTACGACCATCACAAACCAACCTTGCCTTGTACCGTTCAAGTGAGCCGTCAGACCTGAATTTGTGTTTAAATAACCACATGCATCTAATAACATTCATATCCGTGAGTGGGGTACTAACTCCCAGGTCTCATTTTTAATTAAAGCACTAAACTCTATAGTCATGGCAGCATGCCATTCTGGGCTGGTTAAGGCAAGCAGGGGAGATTTGGGTATGGGTGCAAGAGTGTCACACCCCAACCTTGACGGTGGAAACGTAGAGGTGTGAGAGTTAAGATCGTTCACAGCCATATAA
This sequence comes from Flaveria linearis, assembly GCA_024085815.1. Classification (NCBI taxonomy): domain Eukaryota; kingdom Viridiplantae; phylum Streptophyta; class Magnoliopsida; order Asterales; family Asteraceae; genus Flaveria; species Flaveria linearis. The sequence continues at coordinate 74,082,461 of CM044007.1, read as the reverse complement.
CGCTAACCTTAAATGTAAATATATTATTATAAGTTTCGAATGCAATTACAACCATAAGTTTCAACATGAAACAAGTCAAACATAAGACAAAAGTAATCCAAAGCTTTTCATTCTTTAATCTAGGTCCAAGTCCTAGATTTATGCAAACTTCAAATGATGACTTCAAACTTGGCATTTTCTAAAACATGTTAAAAATAACGGGTCAACTATAAAGTTGGTGAGTTTCCAAGGGTTTCACATACATAATATCCCATGGGTTTTCAAGTAGCAATTCATGTCATAGGTTATAAGTTAGCAAGTTTATAGAACACATATAGTACAATCAAACCTCGACTAGATTATAAGTTTATATGATTGGCTAAGTGTACTTGGTTCCCTAGTGCACAAGCATACGACTCCTAGGAGTCAGCAATACATCGACTTTAGCACCAAATAGGCTTGTCAGGCCCAAAGATCTAAGACGTCGCCAGGCTAGCAATAGTTAATGATTGTAAACAATATATGTATCTCATATAAGATTTACAATAACACAAATAACCATGACAAAATAAAAGTATGAATTGCATGTGCTTTTATAAGATTTAAACGTTTATAAGTGTATGTTGAATAATGTAACATGTTTCACCCCAAAATGGTGTGAAATAGCATAAAAAAGGGGCAAGGAAACTCACCAACTTTATAGTTGACCCGTTATTTTTAACATGTTTCAGGAAATGCCAAGTTTGAAGTCATCATTTGAAGTTTGCATAAATCTAGGACTTGGACCTAGATTAAAGAATGAAAAGCTTTGGATTACTTTTGTCTTATGTTTTGACTTGTTTCATGTTGAAACTTATGGTTGTAATTGCATTCGAAACTTATAATAATAATATTTACATTTAAGGTTAGCGTTATGTGGCTGTGAACGATCTTAACTCTCACACCTCGACGTTTCCGCCGTCAAGGTTGGGGTGTGACAGATTGGTATCAGAGCCCATAACTATAGGGATTTAGGTTATTAGAAATGTTGACCTAGACTATAGTTTCATGAACCTCATAGAAAGATCCTTATACACTTGTGCTTACATATTATTTGCATGCTACATAATGCTATGCCTTTTGTACAACTTGATGCCTTAGCATAGGATTGCCTTATGTATGCTTAAAACTTAGTTACTTGTCTCCCTAAACTTAACTTTGACTCTCCCCGATAAATGAACTTCCTAAACTTATTCTTAACGACATGTGGAGGCTACACTTATCGTCGTGGGTTCAATTCCTTAGACTCTATGTTTAATCTACGAAAATCTCATCAAGGTTTTGATTTCATAAACCAAAGAAATTTGTATGACACATAGACACCTGTATTCTGGATTTCCTGGCAAAAGGCTTTCGGGCTAAGGCAAGCATATCGTATAAATCTCATTGCGAGACCAGCTATGCTTACCTGGGGATTTCTGGGATGAGTGATAAACTATGGTCAATACACAAGTCTCTAAGGCAAATGGGTCAAATTACCTTGACGTGTCAACGATTCCAAATGGTAATGCGTTACCAAATGGAACCATCCTCTTTGTATCTTAAAAATCTTTGATTCCTTGAACTGGTATTTTCTCATTCTTATCATACATAATGTTCCTGTGATATTGAACTCATCTTACCTTTCAACTCCTACGTTTAAACATCGTTACACGTTAGACGTTTCATGTAGCTATTTCTATACCTTGATCAACGTGTACATGACTCTTGTTATACCCAAAGATATTGAGAATCTAAACCCAATGGCCTTTGAAACTTTAAATCGTTACTTATGGTTTTCAAATTCCCTTAAAAATGTGTCCCATAACTAAAGACATGCAATGCTGTAAGCTGAAATTTCTATATCTTGGGATACTTTGTCTAGTCAAAGTGTAACTAGTAATCTGATTTGACCATTGAATCCAGTTACTTGACTTGAAATCCTTGAGATGAGTGACCACTTATAAGTACAAGTGTCTTCAATAAGGTTATGGTTGACCTCATAATTTGAGAAGTCCATGTAATTCCTTTCGATTGTGAATCGAATGTTCACATTTCACTATGATGATTGAATCATTCTTGTCCTTGATTTCGTCTTCCCGATTTAAGCCATCCAAGATTTGAACACCACAACAAATTCTGTTGTCTCGAACTTTGATCTTAAGCTTGTAAGCGTGATTTTCTCTTTTGTCACATTGATGTAACTTGAAATTTCCTGAACTTCTAATTGATATTCTTTTCTTTTCGCTGTTATGTCAAACTTCATACCGTTTGCATCGTGGGAGATGCAAGAGGTTGTAAGTCAACCTATGACTAAGAACACTTGTACCTCCTAAATGATTCTAACTCATTAAAACAGGGGTGATTCCTTACTTTGATTGTTCCCTATTTGTTTCTATAAATGGTTTCCAATTATGTGTTTTTTTTATGAAATTTCATCCTCTGGATCAAGTTGATTTCCTTATCATGAGGATTGACTTCGATTATTCTTATTAGAACTTGCATTTCATAATCGACATGATCTCACCAAAATAGGATTGAAAACCGTACTTTGGTGACAAATGTCAATCTTCGATTATTTTCTTGTTATTATGAAATTCAATCATCAAGATAGGCGTGAATTCCATACCTTGATGATAATTTCATTTTCATGGATGGTATTTTCTCAAATGGAACGACCTCATCAAAATAGGAGTGAATTTTGGATTTTGATGAAGAAGTTCATCCTGTTATATTTTGTTTTTGTAAAACTTCACCGTTAAGATAGGAGTGATTTCCCTTACCTTAATCGTGAGTTACCTCGTCTTATTTCTGTGGATCCTTAACAATGAGTTGGGGATCGAACTTTTTGATTGGTAAGTTAGTGGTCATACCTTGGGAGTACACCATCAAGTTAGGAGTGAAAACCACACCTTGATGACTATTCTCATTTCTTGATCTTCAACTTACCAAGGTTGTAATCAAGTGACGAGAAGCATGTAGTAACTTGAAGGGTGAAACAATGTTAGTGTTTCGACCTATCAAGCCAAAGCATGATCTCTGAACTTGAAAGAAGACCTGATCGCTTTAGGTTGATTTTGATTCGAAGCTTGGAGCATTTAAATTCTTAACTCGATTTCTCTCCTTATCCTCACGTTTTGATATGATCTAGCGATATGGAACCATTTATTCCTTACTTATCGACTTTCCTTATGAGTTATCATTAAAACCTGGTTGCGTGATGATAGCCTTTCTTAAATAATCTTTCTGTTAAATAAAGACATTATCAACTTGTGTTCATGTTTTTCTAGTCATACGAATGTTCTTCGACTCTACTTATGGGTTTGATGATTACGTATGCAATCTATATTTGGAAATTTGTTACTTTGCAAAACATGTTTACAAATACCTTTCTTATTGTTTGTGTCATTTCTTGAATCGCTTTTGAATTCTTAACCTTGAAAATCATTGAAATTCTATCGTGGTGTTGAACAACAAGACTCGTTATTATCCTCATTGCGATGTGGATATAATGGTCATAAAATTTCGTAATTTGTAGTCATGGGTATGGCATAAAAGAAAAGACATAACTTGGCATGTGTCCAAGTGTCTTACCTTCACATATGACAAAACCTAACCTCCGGGTTTCCCGGGACTCTCATGCTCAATTTCTCATCACCGAATGTCTTTTATTTTGGATGTCATACTGAAAATTGGTGCATTATAAACCAATTGACTAATATCATATTGACTCATGTGAGATAATGGGTCGAGAAATTGACTTGTATCTATCTCAAATATTCGTATACCGTGGTATGGCGTTTAAACGTCGATCGTTATTTTGAATGACTGATTCATTTTCTGCTTTAATAATGTTCCTAACCATCGTCGTGAACTCATTCCAAAATCTTCGCATATCGTATTATTCTTAGATCAATGATTGGTCAAAGGAGAAATACATATTCACAAGTTATGCGTTAAGATAGTTTCATATAGTGACGATTGGGATTCTTAAATTCCGACGATCAACCTTTCTTACAATTTTTGGTCTTTTATTGATTTCAAGACATCACGTTACTATGAAATTACATTCTAGAAGTTGTGGCTTATAAATCTAAGGTACCACGGAAACTCGTCATTGTGATCCAACATTTCATGTGCAAAGTCTCAAAGAGCCTCAGTGATAACTTTCACAGTACACTGAGAGAGTTCATATCGACATGAATCATGTCAAGAATCTTGTAAAGCATCTCATCTATAATCACACGTCAGTCACTATTCGTTTGTACACTTACCTTTCATTATAATTCCTTTGTTCATGTAAGTTTCATTCTTAATTTCGGGACGAAATTCTTTTAAGTTGGGGAGACTGTAACATCTGGTATTTTTGAGTTAATTAGAAGTTAACATTGTTTATTCTTGTAAGGACTATTGTTGTCATTTATGAATCTCATGAGTGGATTATGTGTTTAATATTTAATTTGAAAGTTAACGGTTTCATTAAAGTAAGCATAAATGTTTAATAATAATAATAAATAGTAATAGTATTAGTAACAATAATACTAATAAATTATAATAATAATAACAATAATAATCACTAAGTTAATAATAATAATAATAATAACATCAATAATAATATTCTTAATAAGTATTAATCTTGTAATAAATAGAAATAATATAAGTTTTAATATGTTAAAACTTATAATTAACTAGTTTCTACATAAAATAATAATGTCTTAAAACCTCAGGGACCATACTGTAAATTATTTAAAACTGAAACTTAAGGTTGGTGACAGTTATACAAACACCTAAACTACAGGGACCAAATTGCAAATCACTTCAACCCAACCCCTTTTACTCCCCGTCGGCCACTCCGGCCAAAATCCGGCCAAGTCCGGCCAACACCAATCGTGCTAATCCGTGATTAAGAACCGCAATAAACCACTCCATTACAATCGCTTATCGGTTTCGAACCACATCACGATTTTAATTCGAATTTATCGGTTTCATCCTAAACAATCACAACCGAAGCTATTAAATTATGATGACCTGAACGGCTAGAAACCGACACATTCAAGACAATTAACTGAGGTTTAATCATTCTACAGATGTTACTAAACTAATCACGCACCAAATTGCATCTGAAACCAATTCATTTCTCAAATCATTACTCGTGAAAACTCCGAACCTGCAACCTACTAGAACCACAATCCCCACACACTTTAACCCGAAATTGATAGAGGGCTTTCATTCATCATCATCTAACGAAGCTAAACATGCAACTAATTGGGTTAACGACGGCCAAATCATCTCGAACCAATTTCCCCTCTGCCGCGACATGGTTCCTCTTGTCTTCATCAATTTTACAGTGAAACCTGGTAATTACACTCACCCACATGCTCGGTTTCATGCGCCAAACAAAAACCCCACTCTTGATTTCATAATCTTAAACGAATTGTTGTTCAATTTGATTCTGTTTCATTCTAGGGTTCTTGGTGAATTTGGGGGTTTTGCTTAATAAACGTTTAAAAGATTTCAAACCGGATTCCAAGCAGATTTGGGACTCTAGCCCGCTGGTTAGATTGTTGGACTTATGCACAGGGGACCCGGGTTCAAACCCGGGCACCCTCAACTTATTTTTTTTGGCTTTTTCAGCCTTTAAAATATATATAAAATTTTCTAAAAATTATAAAAATCGGTTTATAAACTTTGTTTATTTTAAATTTATTTAATTATTTTCTGTAAATTTTATTTCTTTAAAACATCTTAATTTTTTTTATATAAAATTGTACTAACATATGTTATAACGAGTTATATTAATACATACATATATATATATACATATATATATATAACTTTAATAGTTGAAATCAACAAAAATATTATTGGGCGTTATGTTTTCCCTAATTATAGATTAGTTGGGTTAATTATAAAACTTTATTTACATTTTATCATTTAATTTCATAAAATAATAAAAAGGATTAGCTAAGTTTCCATTCATTGTATTAAAATGATTTCGATAACTAACTTTATTTATTTATAAAAGTAACCCCCAAATTCCTATCGAAACCCTAGTTCGCATTAAAACGTTAATCTTATTATTTAAACTTAAACTTGTAAAATATACATTTTAGGTACCTTGTGAAGGATTATTTTGGAACGTCGCTTATTATTTTATTTTAGTCACCAATTACATACTTATTGCCATGTGAGTTTCCTTGCCCCTTTTTTATGCTATTTCACACCGTTTTAGGGTGAAACATGTTACATTATTCAACATACACTTATAAACGTTTAAATCTTATAAAAGCACATGCAATTCATACTTTTATTTTGTCATGGTTATTTGTGTTATTGTAAGTCTTATATGAGATACATATATTGTTTATAATCATTAACTATTGCTAGCCTGGTGACGTCTTAGATCTTTGAGCCTGAGAAGCCTATTTGGTGCTAAAGTCGATGTATTGCCGACTCCTAGGAGCCGTATGCTTGTGCACTAGGGAACCAAGTACACTTAGCCAATCATATAAACTTATAATCTAGTCGAGGTTTGATTGTACTATATGTGTTCTATAAACTTGCAAACTTATAACCTATGACATGAATTGCTACTTGAAACCCATGGGATATTATGTATGTGAAACCCTTGGAAACTCACTAACTTTATAGTTGACCCGTTATTTTTAACATGTTTCAGGAAATGCCAAGTTTGAAGTCATCATTTGAAGTTTGCATAAATCTAGGACTTGGACCTAGATTAAAGAATGAAAAGCTTTGGATTACTTTTGTCTTATGTTTTGACTTGTTTCATGTTGAAACTTATGGTTGTAATTGCATTCGAAACTTATAATAATAATATTTACATTTAAGGTTAGCGTTATGTGGCTGTGAACGATCTTAACTCTCACACTCGATGTTTCTGCCGTCAAGGTTGGGGTGTGACAGATTGGTATCAGAGCCAGGGCCGGGCCGTTGTGCCAGCGAGGACGCTGGGCTCTATTAGGGGGGGGGTGGATGAAACATGCCTGAAACATGACTATTTGCATCCCACATCGGTTGGGAAGGAGAACTAAAGTCTCTTTATAAGGGGCTGGATACCTTCCCCAATGTGACGCGTTTTAAAACCGTGAGGTTGCGGCCAAAGCGGACAATATCACGTTGCGATTTCCTTGGGTTGTTACAAAGAGTGGTAGTGTGAAGGTTAAAGGGGATTTTTGGTTTGGAGATGCCATCCATAGCGCGAGTATGCATGGTGCGGTTGTTGATCTGGTTCGTAACATGTTGATTCGGAGAGGAGGGGTGGGGAATGTTGGCTGTGGTGCTGGTAGGGTGAGCCGTCACTAGTGGTTGTTGGGCCGTAGCTAGTGGTTGTTGGGCCGTGGTAACCTGTTTGGGCCGTCGGCTATAGGTTTGTAGGATAGGGGTATTGGGCCTGGAGGGGGTAGATGGGATTGGGCCGTTGGGGAATATAGGTGGTGCCGGGCTGGTAGGGTGTGGGTCAGTTGGTGATTGAGGGTTGTTGGGTGATTGTGCGGTGGTAGTAGGTGGAACAGGTGGGTGCGGTGGTAGTAGGTGGAACATGTGGGTGCGGTGGTGGAGTGGAGGGTGTTGAAGGTGCTTGGACAGAGGGCCAAAGAATGGGAGAAATATTTTGGAAAGAAAGTTGTAGGTGGATGGGGTGGTTGGGTGTTGAATGGAGTAGGGGAAAATGGATTCCTCGAACTGAACGTGGCGGGAAATAAATGTTTATTTGGTGTTTAAATCATAACATTTATAACCGCGATGGTTCGTTGGATAGCCGAGGAAAACACATGGTCTGGACGATGTGCTAGTTTGTGAATGGAGGTAGATGGGAGGAGTGGGTAGCAGAGGCAACCAAATACCCGTAGGTGGTCATAGGTCGGGTGTGTTTGGCAAGGAGGGTGGTGGATGTGAGGAAATTGTGAGTCTTTTTAGGTAAGATGTTGAGGAGGTAAGTGGCACTTTCTAGAGCAAGATGCCAATAGGATGGTGGTAGGGAGGCTTGAGCAAGGAGGGTGCGGATCATGTTGTTTAGGGTGCGGATGGTGCGTTCGGCTTTTCCATTTTGTGGGGAAGTGTGAGGGCAAGAGAATCAAATTGCATGCCATTTGAGTGACAGAATTGTTTAAAATTATTATTGGTGTATTTGGTGCCGTTGTCACATTGAAATTGTTTAATTTTTCTTTCAAATTGTGTATGGACAAGGTTATAAAATTTGATGAAGGTGGAGAACACATGGGATTTGTTGGCCAGTGGTAGGTCCATAAGAAATCTGTGTGGTCATCAACAAACAAAATATAATAACCGTGTCCACCGGTACTAATGACAGGTGATGTCCACAAATCACTATGGATAATGTCAAATGGCAACAAAGTTTTATTAATAGAATTAGAAAATGGAAACTTGACGCTTTTGCCAAAAACACATGACTGACAAAGCGTAGTAGAAGGTTTATTAAACTTAATAAAGGAACAAGACTTTAACGAATGCAATAAATTGTTGCCCGGGTGCCCAAGGCGTTGGTGCCAACGACCTTAAGTGGTAGCAGTGAGGGCAACAGGTGACTTGGGTGACTTGATAAAGTTGGTTGTCAAAGGGTAGAGATCTCCCGAGCTATTGCATCGTAGGATAGGTGCCTTGGTCTTGAGATCCTTCACAAGAAAACCAAAAGGGTCAAATTCTATGGACAGTAAGTTATCCATTGTGAGACGTCGAACAGATATGAGATTTTTAATTAGGTTAGGGGCATAAAGGACATTGTTAAGTTTGAATGATGGAAAGGGTGGGGGTAAGGTTTTATTGCCTTGTCCAACGACGGGGATGGTCGTGCCATTTCCAACGATAATATGTTTATTAGTGCTAGAATTAAAAAACAGACGGGGAGAAATTACCTGGTTGCTCCATATGACCGGATGCACCCGTGTCCATGTAACCGACCGGGTCAGTTGGCTGTTCAGCGAGAGAGTGTAAAGAGCCGGAGCAATGTCTGTGGGAGTGGGAGAGTAGGTAGCAATGTGGGCCTGAGCCGGCCAGGCCCAAGGATTCCCTGTCCATTGGCAGGCCTGTTAGAAGGGTAGGGACAAGGGGTGGGTATTGGGCCGATGATGTTGTGTTGGGCTGAGTTGGGTTTTGGGCCTGACTTAACATTTTGGACCATTGGTTGTGAGCCCAAGTCTGAGGAAAGACAATGTAAGGGTGGGTTGGCTGGGAAGAAAAAGGAGCAGATCTATTTCGTGGGGGGTTTGAGGGCTAGCGGCGCCGGTTTGTCCCTTGGGACGGTTGTGGCTATTGTTTCGGGTGTGTTGGGGGGCGGTGTTGATGAGGCGATGGAGGTGGTGGTTCGGCTCTGTGTGAGCAGCGCCGTAGCGGCCGTGGCGGCCGAGTGGCTGGCTTGATTTGCTTTCGTTGTTTCGGTCATACACAGCTGAGAGCGAACCTCAAAGAAGGAAGGTAAGGGTTTGGTATTCTGAAGAATAGCTCCGACAGTCTCATATTGCTCGGTGAGACCAGCAAGGGTTTGAAGAACAAGGTCCTGTTCAGCGACAGGTGCGTCCACCCCAGCAAGTTGATCGGCTAAGACCTTGATTTCTTGGCAATAGGCGGTCATAGAAGAGAAATTTTCAGACGAGTGGTGGAGAATTTGTTTTAGGTACAAGGCACGTGTGGCTTTGTTATCTTGAAACAGGGACTCGATTGCCTTCCACGCAGCATAAGCAGTAGTGCGTTTGGTGATGACGGTTTTAAGGAGTCCTGGGGAGATTGCGCCATAGATCCATTGAAGAACTATAGCATCCAATCTTTCCCAAGAGTCAGCAGCCGCAGGGGCGGCAGGTTGTTCGTCAGTGTCGGTGGGGCGGCAGGGGGTGGAGGAGGGGGTTCAAGATGGTCAGAGACGAGAAAAGCGGTGCAGTGAATACGAAACAGTTTGGACCATAGGTTGTAGTTCGAGGCTTCGTTGTCAAGGGTGAGGGTATGAAGGCTTTGATGTTGGTGACGGTGACTGCGGGATGGATGGTTGTGTTGGCCATTGAGTGAATGGGGGAGAAGGCGGTCGGTGATTGACTGGTGAAGAGAAGATCGGTGGTGGCGGCAGAAAGAAGAGGCAGGGAAGCAGTAGGGTTAGTGGATCTGGCTCGATACCATGTAAGTTAATGATATTCAAGATGATTTCATTGATGAATAAATGTCCCTATATAAGGTTACAACATAATCTCCTATTAAGGGCTATTCAAATAGCTCGACGTTCAAAACTAGCTCGAACTCGGTCGAAAAATGCTCGGAATTTTGCTTGTTCGAATTTCCGCTCGATTGTAAATGAACCGAGCGGCTCGGTTCGGTTTCAAAACGAACCGAGCATGAGCGAAGGGTCGCTCGCTCATCGCTCGCTCGGTTTCACTCGAATTATTTTTTAGTTTAGTTTTTATATTTATATATATTATATATTATTATTTATTATTTTTATTTAGTTATTTATTAATTACAAATATTTTAATTTTTTAGTCAAAAGCTTAAAACCTTAATTCACCAATACATTCAAACATCATTCACCTCCACAGTCCACTCCTCACATCATCTCCTATTCTCCTCCAGCAGTCCAGCAGTCCAGCACTCTAGCCGCCAGCCTCCACTCTCCCTCGCCAGACCCCTCTCCACTCTCCACCCTCCAGCAGCCTCCACCCTTCGGGCCTCCCCTGCGGCCGCCGACCAGCGGCGCTGCCCGAATCTGCGAACCTTAGACGGTCTTCGACCCCTGCTGCCTGAATCTACGAACCTGCGACCGCGACCCATCTCCGACCGCGACACGTCTCCGACCTTCAAACCTGTCTTTGAAAAATAGTTTACAAGGTAAAACACTTTAAACTATACATTAACAAAAGTGTTTCTATAAAATTTGTTTGATACAAATTGGCATTGTTGTTTCTGTGAAATTTGCTAGTTGATTACAGGGTAAATAATTATTGTGAAACTATACCGAGTAAAACCGAACGAAACCGAGCGAAACCGAGCGAAACCGAGCGCTCGGTTTAAAACCAAACCAAATTCGAACATGAAGTTTGCGCTCGAATTTGTAAATTCAAACCGAATCGACCGCTCGTTTGAAACC